>JXCR01145885.1:103757-123727 GCA_002079205.1 Phalaenopsis hybrid cultivar
GTTAAGCAAACGAGCCGAACACGAAAACACTTTTTGAGCTCAAAATATAAATGAGCCGAACACGAGCTGTGATGGCTCGCTCGTGTTCGGCCGTTTACACCCCTAGCTTCAATCACTGTCGAATCTGCAACCCTCTAGAAGTGCTGACAAAAGGCAAAAAATGAAAGTTTAAAATAAAAACATTTGTGCAAATCTAAATCAAAACACATCCTTGCAAATAATAGTAAAATCTTTAAATGTCAGTCTAAGCTAATACACATATACCTGCATGTGCTCTGACCACCACGTTTAATCATATGACTTGAAATGTTGACCACAACGTTTAATCATATGACTTGAAATGTTGCTTGTATTAAATGCTGGATTTTAAACTTAATTTGTCTCAAAATGCATGCAAAGATATTTAAAAATTAAGTTAAACCAACAAGCATAATTCTCATATGAGCTTCGGATTAAGTTAAACCAACAAGCATAATTCTCATATGAGCTTCGGCTAATGTACTGAATACGTGTGTGTGTGTGTGTGTGTGTGTGTGTGTGTGTGTGTGTGTGTGTGTGTGTGTGTGTGTGTGTGTGTCTGTGTGTGTGTGGACCAAAAATGCTATGTGGGTTAAAATACATACTTAAGTTTTAGGGTTATTTTGGGGTAGTTGTAGTTGTCATAAGAAACTGTTGCATAGAAGGTACTGCGGATAAGCTGACTGGCTGTCTATTTTTTACAGTTTGAGAACAGTTGTGATGCAGCTGTCTCTGGACAAATGACAATTCCGCCTTTGTATAGTAATGTTGTTTGCAGCAAAAATGCTCATACTAGTATATTTTATAATTTAAAAATAAATATCCAATGTAGAACATTAAAAAGTAAAAATAGACTCCTCACTTAACAATAAGTAATATGACTACTAAAATCAAGAAAAAAGACTATTAAAATAATAATTAATAATATGATAATATTATTTTTAAAATGCAGACGACGTATGTCAGAAGCCAAGCCATCCTTCGGGCATACTCTTTATGCACAAGCACTCTTAGTGGTGGAAACTTCCAACCAATCTATCCACCAAAAATAGCAACAATTTTTCGTGATTCTCCGCGGGCACCTGTAAAACGGTCTCCCGTAGCTATGTAGCTGGCGTGAAGTTAGCAAGAAACTTTAAAGTTCACAACAATAATGTAATCCACTGAAAGTACCAAAAATCCTCAATCTCATCTTTTCTGAATCCTTTAAAAAATACTCGTAGACATAAACCAGATGAAAATTGATAACAAAAATAATTAATTATAGTTTTATTCAACTGTGAGGTATCATAAAATTCAATATATAAATAAACGAATTTGTCAATACAAGAAGACATCGGACTTTATAATAAAAGGGTTATTGGTTGTCTTTAACCCACATAATACTAATCTCGTGCGTGTCACATATGCATATAACAAAAAAAGGTCATCCAGATGAACCTAAGAAATTGTAGCACCGAAAAAAAAAAGAGAGGAACTTGGTTTCCTACTTTAGGATTTCACATGTGACACCTACCAATAAATACATATAGGTCACCCAAAATAATTCATAAGGTCAAACGTCTCATCTAGGACTCCAAAGCCCGCCAAACAAAAAAAACACAAAAGGAAAAAAAACACATAAATTGTGTATAAAACAAAAACAATAAATATTGAATACATAAAGACCAAAAATAAACGTGAACTGCATAAAATACTGATATAATAAATAATGAATGACTTCAATAGTCATTACAATTAATAATATGACAATAACTAACATTTTCTCCAATCACCCTCCAACTATCACATTCACAATTCATTGCCTCAACTCTGTTATCTCACTTGCACATTCTCCGTCTTTAGTTCAAATCTTGAGCATCATTTTTGACCTGTGACAAAGACTATCCAAGACGGTACTCATATGCCTCAGCAGAGACATGTTCATGATCCTCGTCTGCCCTACGAACGTCAATGTCGTTGCGGGAATAGTGCTACCAAATATAATCGTGGAGAGCTATCGTGACAATCACCAATCTGCACATGTTTGAGAAACGATTAAGATGGCATATCACAAACTATAAGCCATTTCTTTTTCCAAACACCAAATGTACTCTTAATAACACCGCTTAAGGATGAATTTCTTTTACCGAACATTTCTTTTCTATCCTGCGTGACATTGCTGACTCACTCAAAATCATGTATATTACATCTTGTATCAGGATAGGACTTGAGATAGCCTTGTTGCAACTGATACCCAACATCGGCTAAATAGTATTTACCTGATGTAAATTGAATCAATAGTGTCAAAGCGAAAAAAAAATTAGGAGAGTTGCTTAGTCTCAAGCGATCCCATGGGAGGATGTGGGAGATTATTTCTACTAATAACAATAACTATAAATCACCATTACTTTAGCAATTGTCCCGATGCATTCCTCCACTTCAACCAATCAACATGAATTCTACTAATAACACCCCCTTAATGTATTTACGTGCATAACACCTAAACTTCTTTTTTTAAAAGATTTTCATACAGAAGAATCAATTCTTATATATATACATATATATATATATATATATNGTAAATCCAATGTTTGGTCGCGGTGTTCCATGACACAAATCACACACATCTTTTTAGGTGTGGAGGTGGTAGCCCCCCAAGCTGGGATGGAGTCGGGAGGTTGCCAAAATCTTATTTGAATGCCGCTCNGCATTAAATAATTTTTGTCATTCTAATATGTTTGTGATTAATTTTGTTTTATTGCTAGAACAACAAACACGTCTGCTAAACTATTATAGAATCGAAGACCACGCAGCTTTATATTTTGCACCGAATATTGAATAAGTTGGGGGATTATTGAGGAATTCTTCATGAGAGAAAGTAAGGCCGCGAATTTTACTGGGTGCACCACTTTAGATTTCATTTTTGTATAGCTACACTTACTAGGCCATAGATTGCTAGGATTCATATTGAAGTTGATGCTACTCAACAAATTTTAGAATATCTCTGAATTTGTTCACATTTGCAAAGCAAAGGGTAATAATGAAAGAAAAACTTAAGATTTTGTTCTCATTGCAAACTTTATGGCATGCATCATACATTTGTGGAAGAGTTAAAACTTGAAGTAGTGTTGGCAATATCTAATCACATTCCATCAATGGTCCCAATAAGTACTGTGGCATCAATTTCATCTTCTTTCTTATTATCTAATTGCTCTTCCATGGTTGATTGTTTTTCTATTGATTAACAAATGCAATATAACATTATAGCAGACGTTGTTAATAACGTCTGAAATTTGCGTGAGATTATTCTGATACAAATAATAGCGTCAGATTTATGATTGTTAAGCGGAGAAAAATAAAATATGATATTTGCGGCAGATTTTGCATCTATTTTGTGTACAATAATTCGACGAAAAAAGTATTCTAAAAAGGTGAAATGTTAAGTGAAGTTGAAACGGTATTTGTGTCAATTTTTTGTCTGATAAATTTACGAAAAACTTTACTTATTAGAATTGACCGATATCTGACACAAATCAGATGAAAATTCGATGCAACAAACTAAAATCAATATCCCACACGCTTAAATTTATTTTTCTTCTTTGTGCCTCGCAANGAGAAGTTTTTATTAACGTCTGAAATTTGAGATTATTCTGATACAAATAATTGCGTCGGATTTACGGTTGTTAAGCGGAGAAAAATACAATATGATATTTGCGGCAGATTTTGCATCTATTTTGTGTCCAATAAATCAACGAAAAAAGTATTCTAAAAAGGTGAAATGTTAAGTGAAGTTGCGACGGTATTTGTGTCGATTTTTTGTCTAATAAATTTACGAAAAACTTTACTTATTAGAATTGACCGATATCTGACACAAAATTCGATGCAACAAACTAAAATCAATATCCCACACGCTTAAATTTATTTTTCTTCTTTGTGCCTCGCAATCTTCCCTCTAATAGATACCCTCACAACCTCCCTCTCTCTACCTGAACCCCTCGCTTTCCTCCCTCTCCCTTTTGGCTCAAAACCATCGCCTAACCTTCAAGATACAGTCGTCATTAAAGCTAGCTGGGAAGGTAACGACTGGTTCGTGGCTTTCAGAGACCATCGAAACTCCTCTATTTCTCATCCTTCCGCTCTACTTCTATTAGAAAATATTGAGGAAGGTAAGAATTTTCCCTCAGTATTTTTNTGTAACGACTGGTTCGTGGCTTTCAGAGACCATCGAAACTCCTGTATTTCTCATCCTTCCGCTCTACTTCTATTAGAAAATATTGAGGAAGGTAAGAATTTTCCCTCAGTATTTTTCATCTTAATTTTTTAAAAGTGAAATGGAATTTTTCATAATTAATGTTAGGTGTTAGGTATGTACGAAAATCTTCCTGGTATGTAAGAAAATCTTTGTGCATATTATGTATGAAATTGAAGTTTAGGTTATATATATATACTCTTAAGTGAGGTGTCTATCTTTACTTTTTATATATATTCCTGGAAAATCTTTGTGCATATTATATATATTTACTCTTAAGTGAGGTGTCTATCTTTACTTTTTAATGTTCTACATCAGATATTTGCTTTTAAAGTATAAAATATACTGGAATGAGCAGTTTGTTGCAAACCACATTATTATACAAGGGTCGAATGGTCATTTGTCCAGCAACAGCTGCAGAACAGCTGTTTTTAAACTGTAAAAAATAGACAGTCAGTCAGCTCCGCAGCAGCTTCTATACAACAGCTTCTTGTGGCAGTTGTAGCTACCCCAAAATAACCCTAAAGCTTAAGCATGTATTTTAACCCACATAGCATTTTCGGTCCCTGTGANTTCATACATAATATGCACTAAGATTTTCGTACATACCTAACACCTAACATTAACTATGAAAAATTCCATTTCACTTTTCAAAAATTAAAATAAAAAATAATGAGGGAAAATTCTTACCTTCTTCAATATTTTATAATAGGAGAGTAGCGGAAGGATGAGAAATACGGGAGTTTTGATGGTCTCTGAAAGCCACAAACCAGTCGTTACCTTCCCAACTAGCTCTAATGGCGACTGTATTGTGAAGGTTAGGCGATGGTTTTGAGTCGAAAGGGAGAAGGAGGAAAACGTGGATTTCAGGCAGAGAGAGGGAGGTTGTGAGGGTATCTAGTAGAGGGAAGACCGTGAGACACATAGAAGAAAAATAAATTTAAGTGTGTGGGGTATTAATTTTAGATTTTTTGCATCGAATTTTCATCTGATTTATGTCAGGTATAGGTCAACGCTAATAAGTAAAGTTTTTCGTAAATTTATCAGACAAAAAGTCGACACAAATACCGTCGCAACTCCACTTAACGTTTCACCATTTTCAGAATACTTTTGTCGTTGAATTATTGGACACAAAATAGAAGCAAAATCTGCCGTAAATATCATTTTTTTTTTCTCCGCTTAACAACCGTATATCCGATGCTATTATTTGCTTCAGAATAATCTCACCCAAGTATCATACATTATTAATAACTTCTCCTGTAATGTTATATTGCATTTGTTAATCAATAGTAAAACAATCAACTATGGAAGAGCAATTAGGTAATAAAAAAGAAGATGAAATTGATGCCACAATACTTATTGGGACCATTGAAGGCATGTGGTTAGACATTGCCAACACTACTTCAAGTTTTAACTCTTCCACAAATTTAAGAGGCATGCCATAAAGTTTGCAATGAGAACAAAATCTGAAGTTTTTTTTTTTTCATTATTAACCGTAGCTTAGCAAATGTTTACCAATTCAGAGATAATCTAAAATTTGTTGAGTAGCATCAACTTCAATATGAATCCTAGCAATATAAGGCCTAGTAAGTGTAGCTATAGAGAAGTTAATCCAAATGGATTTATCGAAGAAGTTAGAGTAAAACTTTTCCGATGAAAACTTGAATTTTAAATTACAAAAATGAAATCTAAATTGGTGCACCTAGTACAAACCACGACCTTACTTTCTCTCATTAAGAATTCCTCAATAATCCCTCAACTTATTCAATATTCGATGCAAAATATAAAACTGTCAGGTCTTCGATTCTATAATAGTTTAGAAGACATGTTTGTTGTTCCAGCAATGAAACAAAATTGATCACAAACATATTAGAATGACAAAAATTATTTAATGTATTTCAAAAGAGTCCTATTATGAACAGAATCATCAACCGACAAATGATGACATGAAGCTATTAAACTGAAAATTTGACTATCATAAAAAATCAATGCATATGTAAGCTCGAAAGAGAGATTTACGAGAATTGATAAATATTATCACAAAAGAAGATATGAAGTGATCATAATGCTACTCGTAACTCTTTGTCTTGAATAGATTTAGTATTTTATGATATATAAGTTTATATGATACCTTTGAAGGCAATGTCAAGCAATTTTTGGATATCATATCATAACATTACTAAAATAAAATAGATAAGATAATGATACATAGCTTAAAACAACAGCCCTAAACATATGGTAGAATTTTTTACTCTCAAATCCAGCATTAAGCAGCCATGTTGCATCCAACTCAAATGATAAGATCCATTGATGAGCTAAGCATCATCTCTGATGCCATGCAAGCCACAATATAATTCCAAGTAAGCTCAGGATGATGTATTAATTCCCATCTTTTTTCTGAATCAAATGAATAAAGTGCCCACTTGTCCATTATAAATTTTGTACATTTAATGCCCACAAATAAATAAGGAAGCCTTCCCCTTCACGTTCGTTCATGATAACCCAATTATTATGTTTTTACATATCTAATATTTAATTTTTTTTTCTTTCTTTTTTCTTATATTTAGCGCACAATTCTTTCACATTGCATAAAAATATCACTATTTTATCTTTTTCATGAATAAAGAATTAGGGTTGTCAACGATTCAATTTTGAGCCCAGCTATATAAGATTTAGTGCGACTCAAACTCGGCCCGTGGCTCGTTATATTAGATTTCAAGCTGGGCTGCCTTGAGCTAGCTCAAAATTAAATCTAGTCCGATCTGACTCAAAACAGAGGTGAGTTGACTCAAATTAAGTTATTTGAAACTTTTTCATTGGTAATTGGCTCGATTCGGCTCAAAATTGAAACTAACTGGTTGGATCGGTTGCAACTCAAAACCGGATTGAAATTGTCTTGTGATTCGTTTTATTCAATCTTACTCAGCATTATATATACATAACTTTTATAAATAAAAAGACACTAGTCTAACTCGAGTCAATTGGAGCCAATTCATGTATGGCTCAAAAATTATTCGAAAAAACTTGATCCAAAATATCAATTCATAGCTCCACTCCTTTACTCAATCTAAGCTAAAATTCGAATCAATTTTCGAGCAATTAATAATCTTAGAGCTAATTAAATCCACAGCCCCATATGACATATACATATACACATATATATATATATATATATATATATATATATATATATANATCCACAGCCCCATATGACATATACATATACATATATATATATATATATATAAATTAAAGTTAAGGCATTGGATATGTAAATACATAAGATTAGATTGGTATGCATGTAAATTCTCCAATTAAAAAAGGAATCAAAATGAGCAAAATCTCACAAGCAAGCAAGAGAACAAACTTGCAGTGGGATTCCGTCCATAGGCATAGTTCCCAAGCATCATCCCATGTGACCCTCGCAAGATCCTTAAGCCGCGTTAGTGGCTGCATTGCGTCATATAAATAAAATAATTAGTTGATTTGATCGTAATTAACGTCCTTAATCCGTCACGTTCTCCGAAGCTTACGAAGGGGGTAGAAATAGTATTAATTAAATTAAGAGCATCGCGGAAGGATCGAAAGCATGGCGCAAGCGTCTCGATCCAATGCACACAAAGCATGATGTAATAGCTGCGTTATATAAGGTTGAATTATTGGGAAAAAATTATTACATAACCACTCTGCATGTAGAGTTGTTTGCGGAGTCTAATCTTGAGTTGACACATAAAAATTGGGAGCCCTTCTCCATAAAAAAAAATATATAAAAAATAATGAAAACGTGCGACCCGGTCCGACCGTGTTATAGGAATATTTCCTTCGCGTTATTCTGAATATTTTCCGCGTTATTCTGAATATTTTCCGCGTTATTCAAGTGTTATTGAGTTGATTTTGATATATTATTGTTCTTTAAACAATAATACCAATGACATATGAATAACGCGGAAAATATTACTTCAATAACACAATCATAACGCATGAATAACACGCCAATAACATATTAAAAACGCGCGATCCAACTCGACCGTGTTATAGGAATATTCTCTTCGCGTTATTCTGAATATTTTTGGCGTTATTCATGTATTATTGGTGTGATATTTAGTTGTTATTCATGAAAAACACACCAATAACACTTTAAAAACGCGAAAAATATTCTCTGACATAAATAACACCTCAATAACATGCCAATAACACATGAATAACGCGAAAAATATTCAGAATAACACAAGGGAATATTCAGTCGGGTTGGGTCGCACGTTTTCAGTCTTATTTTCATTTTTTATGAAGGTGGGCCCAACTTTTCACGTGTCAGCTAGTAAAGTCGATGTGGTGCAGACACGTAGAGACTAGAGAGTATGATTCAGTGAAATTAAAATTGTCTGAAATAAAAAGAATGAGAGAAAATGTTAGGTGAACGCCTATGAATGAATGGAGTTTATAGAAGATTTGTTTGACCGTTTAGAACAAGCTAATAAGTGCCTTTTTTTTTTTTTTTTGCATNTAATCTGCTGAAGTTTTATCATTTATGCATTCTGATTGGGTCATTTGAGTGATTTATTCGACCATAATGAAGATAACTTGGGTTCAAATTGTGTGTAGTTCAACATGTTTGCCATGCTCGCTCCTTTTGATCAAGAAATATACTCTTTAGGTAATTTTGATATACTGAACATACTCGTGCAGTCCATTTTATCATCAGAGATTGTTTGAAGATGATTTCAAATATTCCAAATTTGATCGTGCAATATCGCATTCTTTTTTGGCGACTCTCGCTATATCTGATTCACCAATCTTTTGGAGTAAATATGAGGGTCAACACAAAGATTAGTAAAAAATTACACCTACACAAACAATAAGTAAACATGTGTATGGAGTTAGTTATTAGGGAGGAAGCCCTCTTATCCTAGTAGATTGCACTTAGAGGCACAAATGCAATAGCTAGCAATCACATGTAGAAAATGTGTTTATTTTAAAATTTTAATTTATAATATGCCCAACTAAGCATGGTCCCTATAAAAAATAAATATTAGGCTAAAAACATTAGTGCATACCTAAAATGGAAATCACAACACAATACAGAAAGGATAAACCAATCTACAATAAAACCACAACCAGACAACAACCAAGATCAGATAAACATAAATTTAGGCTAGTGGACTAAGAAATTATCTAAAATGTGTGGCAATTATGATAAAGCTAGTATATTCCTTTGTTTAAGTCATAATTATATATATATATTTTTAAATTTACCGCAAGGTTGTTTATATTCATGACGCTTGTTAGAAGATCCAAGGTGGTAGAGTACTAAATTATCATCTTAGCGTTGCATGAAAATTCAACACACTCAGTTTGTTAAAGAGAGATAAACAGGTGGAGACACTTGGATGTTTATGTGAAAATCCTGGAAAGAGAAAAAAACCCATAGTCACTAGCTCGGTTGAAACAATCACTATATATGATAAGTACATAGGTCAACTCTTCTTCTAAATTAGAGAAGATGGACTTACAATGATGATCATCGTAAATGTAAAACAGTGGTTCATCCATAACAATTGNATAGTGACTAGTTCGGTTGAAACAATCACTATGAATGATAAGTACATAGGTCAACTCTTGTCCTAAATTAGAGAAGATGGACTTACAATGATGATCATCGTAAATGTAAAACAGTGGTTCATCCATAACAGTTGTAGTCTGGCTCTAATTCCTGGAGATACTAGGTTGAAAGGGTCATATTTGTTTGTTATAAAGACAGTAATTCGTCATGAATGTTACAAACGGTGGACATGGTGTTAGCTTGTCGTATAGGTCATAGTTGAAACTCATGATAGTTGTTGGTTGTATGGGCCACAAATGGTTGCCTCGGAAGCATTGATTGAGCACATAAGATGTAGTAGGAAACTGTGTTAATTGTGAGTCATGTAAGTCTTAGTTGTTCACATAGACCATNATTGTAGTCTGGCTCTAATTCCTGGAGATACTAGGTTGAAAGGGTCGTATTTGTTTGTTATAAAGACAGTAATTTGTCATGAATATTACAAACGGTGGGCATGGTGTCAGCTTGTCGTATAGGTCATAGTTGAAACTCAGGATAGTTGTTGGTTGTATGGGCCACAAATGGTTTCCTCGGAAGCATTGATAGAGCACATAAGATGTAGTAGGAAACTGTGTTAATTGTGAGTCATGTAAGTCTTAGTTGTTCACATAGGCCATTGTGGACAATTGTGATAATGTTGGTAGTCGTAGAGAATAGGTGTTGGGGGTTGTGTGTGTTGTTGCAATGTATCTGGAGTGCATTATTACACAATCTTCGTAAAGTGACATTAAAAAATATTCGAGGTGCATTGTTACACCGTCTTTGGGAGGTGTCATTACACTATATGTTGGAGTTTTGTTGCACAATCATCGAGGTGTGTCTTTGCACCTGTTTGATGACTATTAGTTAGTTTTTCACCTATAAGAATGACTATTATTACAAATTGTAGTAGTAATGAGGGCATTTCGTATTCTTCTTCCTCTTGCCATTGTTTGCCCTACTTTATTGATGACTTTTGGAAATAGTTTAGAGGGATATGAATTTCAAATCTTGTTTTTTTCATAATTAAAACTTATATTTTCTTGAGCACTTTAGATGTATAATGAGAAGATTTCTTGGTAAAAATNCGTGAAAATCCTGGAAAGAGAAAAACAGGTGGCTTTTCGTATTCTTCTTCCTCTTGTCATTGTTTGCCCTACTTTATTGATGACTTTTGGAAGTAGTTTAGAGGGATATGAATTTCAAATCTTGTTTTTTCATAATTAAAACTTATATTTTCTTGAGCACTTTAGATGTATAATGAGAAGATTTCTTGAAAATGATTTATTATCAGTGATAATCTGTTGTAATTCATCTTGAATGGGAAAGATGTAGAGAGAAGAACAGCAAAAAAAAAATTGTTATCATTGGAACATTGGAGAATTCATCGGCTATTGTTAGAAGTTGATTAGATATCTCTTGGATATCACCGTCACTATGGCCATTTTGATTTTGCTATGCAAATAGTTAAATATTTAGAGGAGCTAGCTAACTTGGAGAAAGCCTAAAAGAAGCATNGTAAAAATTTATTATCAGTGATAATCTGTTGTGATTTATCTTAAATGGGAAAGATGTAGAGAGAAGAACAACCAAAAAAAAAATTGTTATCATTGGAACATTGGAGAACTCATCGGCTATTGTTAGAAGTTGATTAGATATCTCTTAGATATCACTGTCACTATGGCCATTTGATTTTGCTATGCAAATAGTTAAATATTTAGAGGAGCTAGCTAACTTGGAGAAAGCCTAAAAGAAGTCANTTTTTTTTTTCTAAATTATCATTTTTTGATTAAAATAGTATTACTTAAAGCTAATTCAATTTGAGAAAGAAAATTGATAAGCTGCATCTACCTCCACCAATAATCTAGCAGCAAATGATCTAAAGAGANACTCCGCATGTAGAGCTGTTTGCGGAGTCTAATCTCAAGTTGACACGTGAGAATTTGGAGCCCTCATCTATATAAAAAATATAAAAAATAATGAAAACGTGCGACCCGGCCCGACAGTGTCGCGTTATTATGAATGTTTTTTGTGTTATTCATGTGTTGTTGAGTTGATTTTGAAATATTATGGATCTTTAAATAATAATATCAATAACACATGAATAACGCGGAAAATATTACTTCAATAACACAATCATAACACATTAATAACACGCCAATAACATATTAAAAACTCGCGACCCGACTCAACCGAGTTATAGGAATATTCTCTTCGCGTTATTCTGAATATTTTTCGATTTATACATGTGTTGTTGGTGTGATATTTAGATGTTATTCATGAATAACACACTAATAACACATTAAAAACGCGAAAAATATTCTCTGACATGAATAACACCTCAATAACATGTCAATAACACATGAATAACGCGAAAAAAATTTAGAATAACGCAAGAAAATATTCAGTCGGGCTGAGTCGCATGTTTTCAGTCTTATTTTCATTTTTATGTAAGTGGGCCAACTTTTCACGTGTCAGCTCGAGATTGAACTCCGCAAGCAGCTCTATATACGGAGGCATGATGTAATAATTTCGGCGCCATTTTTTATTCATAGGCCGTACTATATGTATATAGTAAAGTCGATGTGGTGCAGACACGTAGAGACTAGAGAGTATGATTCAGTGAAACTAAAATTGTCTGAAATAAAAACAACGAGGGAATATGTTAGGTGAACGCCTATGAATGAATGGAGTTTATAGAAGATTTGTTTGACCCTTGAGAACAAGCTAATAAGTGCCATTTCTTTTTTTTTTTTTTGCATTAGGATGGAAATGATTGTAGTCTTATTAGTGATGAGGTTAATACTAAATGTTGAAAAAATTTGGTAATCATTTGCACATAAAGTTGGCAAAGGAGTTATATATAGAATTGTCTCTACTATAAAAAGGTGAAAATNCTTGTTTGACCCTTGAGAACAAGCTAATAAGTGCCATTTTTTTTTTTTTGCATTAGGATGGAAATGATTGTAGTCTTATTAGTGATGAGGTTAATACTAAATGTTGAAAAAAATTGGTAATCATTTGTACATAAAGTTGGCAAAGGAGTTATATATAGAATTGTCTCTACTATAAAAAGGTGAAAATTGTACCAATTGACGGTTCAAAAGGTAGTCAGGAGGTGAGTCATGTTTTAAATAAATGATGTTATTAGGTGATTTATTAAGATTGGTGAAATTTTTACTAAAGAAAAGAGTGATTTAGCAACTTTGTCAGAACTCTTTGATTGTATGTTGATGATATATAACTTCTACAGGAANAGGTGAAAATTGAACTAATTGACGGTTCAAAAGGTAGTCAGGAGGTGAGCCATGTTTTAAATAAATGATGTTATTAGGTGATTTATTAAGATTGGTGAAATTTTTACTACAGAAAAGAGTGATTTAGCAACTTTGTCAGAACTCTTTGATTGTATGTTGATGATATATAACTTCTACAGGAANGGTGAAAATCGAACCAATTGACAGGTCAAAAGGTAGTCAAGAGGTGAGTCATGTTTTAAATAAATGATGTTATTAGGTGATTTATTAAGATTGGCGGAATTTTTACTAAAGAAAAGAGTGCTTTAACAACTTTGTCAGAACTCTTTGATTGTATGTTGATGATATATAGCTTCTACAGGAAAACGACAGTTAACATCTTTATTCTCTTGAATCTTTTTTTATTATCAAGTTGAACAAACTTTGGGATGAGATAGATATAAACTCCAAAAATAGTTGTCTTTGGGCAATTTTTTAGCCCTGAAATCATAATAAGAACTATTATTTAAATATAAGATTATTGAGTGCATTTTCCAAACAAATGAAGCTAACTAAGATCTTAAAAGTACTTGGCTTCGGTGAAGAATCTTCATAAAGGTAGTGAATAAGATTGTGCAAGCTCTTGAAGTTATAGATGAGNTTTCAAACAGATGAAGCTAACTAAGATCTTAAAAGTACTTGGCTTCGGTGAGGAATCTTCATAAAGGTAGTGAATAAGATTGGCAAGATCTTGAAGTTATAGATGAGAAGAAAGCTCTAACTCAAGTTGAGAGAAAAGACTCCAAGGCAAATTTTCTAATAAAGAGATACATAAGAGTTTTAGTGATAGGTTTTTATAAGATGCACTCAGACTTTGATTCATTGGGGGGTGTAATAACTTCCCTATATGCAATTGATGTGGTTGAGAAGATAATTAAAGAAGTTGTGAGATTGTGGCTTAAAGAATTTCAGGTCAAGTTTATTTTGTTATTTAGTTGTCCTAGAAACTACCCAATTAAATTTGCTTAAGCAATTNGTTCCAAGGCAAATTTACTAATAAAGAGACACACATAAGAATTTTAGTGACAGGTTTTGATAAGATGCACTCAAACATTGATTCATTGGGGGGATGTAATAACTTCACTATATGCAATTGCAGTGGTTGAGAAGATAATTAAAGAAGTTGAGAGATTGTGGCTTAAGGAATTTCAGGTCAAGTTTATTTTGTTATTTAGTTGTCCTAGAAACTACCCAATTAAATTTGCTTAAGCAATTCATTAAAAAGTTGTCAAGTAGGAGTTAGAAGACAAGTTCATGAGAAAAATTTATAAGACTCAATGAATGAATTAGTTATTGACAGGCTAGTGCTACAAAATTCTAAGAACTTGAAGCAAAATATGGAATTTATACTATGGCACTTTTCAACATAATTATAAGAAATTGAAGCAAAATGTGACATCTAGTGCTACAAAATGGAAAAAAAAAGAAAAATACTAAACTTTAGAATAGCATAAAAATTTAAAAAATTTGTTGGAAAGTTAAAGGTAAGTTTTTTAGGTTTAGCTTTTTTTGTGGATGGCTATTAAACGGGATCATCGAGTTAGATGCAACACAAGTGAATCAAATAGTAAGAGAATCATGACTTGAAAAATTGGTTACAAAAATGATAATGAAGAAGNCATCTAGTGCTACAAAATGGAAAAAAAAGAAAAATACTAAACTTTAGAATAGCATAAAAATTTAAAAATTTTGTTCAAAAGTTAATGGTAAGTTTTTTAGATTTAGCTTTTTTGTGGATGGCTATTAAATGGGATCATTGAGTTAGAGGCAACACAAGTGAATCAAATAGTAAGAGAATCATGACTTGAAAAATTGGTTACAAAAATGATAATGAAGAAGATCTAATCATCATTTCAATCTCTATATGTTGCCTCTAACTCGATGATCCTCTTAATAGATAGTTTGATGAAAGAAGATCTATATAATGAATAATCTTTTTAACTGATAATTTGATTATTATAAATTAAATCAATCTATTATGATCTAAGTTTATTCTTATATAATGTACTTAATCATATCATTGATGATATTTCTAATTTTAGTGATGACAAAGACATATTTGACTAGAATAATTTATTATCTAATTTTTTCATTACAGTTGTTTGATACTCTAAACTGTGAATTACTTATAATGAGAGTTATTAAAGATCCTTAGCTCAAAAAATGTACTCCTTAGTTAATTGCTTAAAGTTCACATGAATCAATTTTAATGAGTGCAACTATATATAATGAATTTCTCTAAATTCATCTAAATTAAATATTTTTAATTGTTCTTATGGACTCCTAATATCCATAATTCACAATTTTCCCACTTTATATGTATGTATTGGCCTTAAACTCTCATAATGAAATATTAAATTGATTCATATAATTCAAAATAATAAATTAACAACATTTTTTAATTCTATTTATTTCTGAATATTGACTTTTTAAAGTAATTATATCATAAAAAATAAGACTTTTTCTTGTTTGAATACAAAAATATGTTGAACAATACAATAAGTTCGACAATTCCAACAAGAATAACCTATCCTTTTCATTTCTAGTTCCAAATTCCAATGCCTGAGACCGTCATAACCTCGCGTTTGTGTCGGCGATTTCATTCCCATGATGGAGGGAAATGAAATCCATCATGTGGGTGTAGAGAATGGAAAGTCCTACGACTTCGACATTCCCTCTGCGCGAAGTCCTTTCTCCATGGAATTTCTTCGAGACGAGCAAACGAAAGAGGCCGCCTGTCGCTTTGTAGCGACACCTGCTTCATTGTCAACAACCCTTAGGGTTACCCATGAGGTTGATAGGTTGAGCCAAATTTATAGCCACGAACAATCAGACTTTTTTGTCATATGCATGTTGTTCATATTTGCATCATTTTGCGTGTTGAGCAAGATCTTTCCCAAAAAGCGCATTAAACTAGGTTTTTTTTGCATGTTGTCTTGTCGACTCCTCCAATTGACCCCACCAGTCCAATCGGCACGACCAACTATCTTTAGGTGATATGACTAATTGACCGCACTGGCTTGATCGAATCAATCGAATTGCCTTGTCAGCTCGTCCGATTGACCCCTACTGGCTCGATTGGCATGACTAGCTATCTTTTCGTGATTCAAACGATCGACCACACTTGTCCGATCAATTGTCTTGTCTTTTTTGCACAGTCGATCAGCCCCACCGGTGATCTTCACAATCAGTTATCTTTTGGGGATCCAACTAATCAGTTGCACCAGCCCGACCTAATCGGTCGTCATGTCTCTTCAGCTCTCCTAATCAACCCCATAAGCTCGTTCAGCTTGACCACCCTCTTTGCAACAGAATGATGCATTTATGTATCCTTGCATGAATGCATGAATTGATTTAGTATATTCACACTTGTACCTTTGTCAGACGCTTGTGAGCAGATGTCCTCACATGCTCTTAGCAAGTATTCACGCCTCTCACGGGCACATTACTCCATATAATTGCTCGTCAACTTCTCAAATGTCATGAAGCACCATGAAAATAGTGTATGTGATTGCACTAATGCACTCTCACATGTCTGCTTTGCATGTCATCTTGCATGTCCATAGTCCTTCATCTTTGAGTCTTGCTTAGGTCAATGTTCTTGCACACCCACTTCGGACACCTATGTGTTTGACTTGTGTATCAAGTCTCCATAATGTGTAATTCTCTCCAATGAGAATTAATTGACTTCTTTCTTATGACACCACATTAGACTATCATAAGATTTTTCTAAAGTTATTGTACCCTATAGACACCCGCTCTATGGGTCACTGCCTCTTCAGCACACCCACTCTCTAAGTCACTGCCTTTTTGACACACCCACCCTCAAGCCACCACCTCCATGACATACTCATATTCACTTGTGTTGTATATTTTTCATGCACTATTCCACACTTTTGACACATTCGTCATTAGTATATGCCATCCATATACTAGTGGTGAATGATTTCCATCTTTCGGTCGTCATACCCAAATAAAACGATCACACTATATTGGATCATGTTGCATTTGCATTTGCATTCTTCGATCGTTCCTATGATAAATCTGGCTTGTTAGATGAGTGACTCTTCGATGGTCACGACATAGCAGGTAGTATTGCTCGCGAGGATGTTTCGGTGGGTAATACTAGTTATCACACTGTGGACCAACGTTTCTGGTAAGGTTCCAAGGAGTTTAATTGGTGCTACTTAGGCTCTCTATTTCTTAGGAACTATTTTAAAAGTATAAAAACTACATGTTATTATTACTTTATGCATCATATTTTAAAAATCTATTTTGAAACTATTTGCATCCTTGCTTTAGACCATACATGAGGTCAATTTCTTAAAAGCTTTTACAAAACTTGCATATAGTGACACCTCTTAGAATCCTTGAATCCTTAGGACAAGGTCAGAGATGACGACCCCATCGAAACATATGATAGGATTATGAAACAACTTTGTAATCACTTAAATGTTGTGTTAGGACATGACTTTAGATGGTGCATAAGGCTAACCACTACAATGTTAGGTAGTCTTTTTCAATGTTCTGACCATAGTTTTTTGTTGGTTTTGTTGTCTTAGCAAGACATCACCTTTTGTGCTTTTGGTGTGCTTGCATATTTACTGATTTTGATATGCATGATAGTATATTTGGTCATTTTTTTTGCAGAGAGTCATGCCTAAAGTACACACCACATATGTAATAGAGAAGAGTAATGTAATGATTTAGATGCTAACCCTTTTCTACATGCATTGTTCATCTCCTCTCACCGAGGATGGCTCATATACATTTCATGTGGTAGACTTTACTGCTAATGTTGTTTTCATGAAGTTCAAGCTCCTTTTTCTATTTTTAATGTACCTTTTAGACTCTCTAGGTGAGTTTTGTATTAGAAATAGGGTACAAACAAGGGTTTAAGGTGTCTAATGGGTTGAACCACATAATGGGAGCCATGAGCTGCTTTCTCGTGTCATGTACCTTACTTCTAAATCTTATTTATGTATAGAATTAGGAACATGTATGTACTTATGTGGTGTATGGCTACTTTGTTGTTTTTAGGGAATATTGTCAACCCAGCAACACCTACCTTTTATTATTTTAAACTTATCTTGCTATACTTTCTTGTACTTTGCATGCTTGTATGATTAGATTGGCTTCACCCTTTTTACATTGTGTTTTGTATGGGAACCCAATGTTATAACTTAGACACTCTAAGGACCTAAATTTATAAAATCATATCTACAAAATCCTAATAAAAATTTCAAGTCTAATTTAAGTTTAGGCTTAAAATATTCAGGATTATTTTTAAACACCTACACTTTATTTTCTACTTGGCCTTTAGGTAGGATTTTAATGAGTTGCATAGCATGGCTCTCTCCTAAGTCATATTAATAGGACCTCTATGCTTTGGACTTGAATAGATAATAGAATCATTTTACATGTCCCGAGGAGAAGCCTTCGTACTTCTCCAACCCGATAAGCCCAACATAGATATCTACTTAGGTGGTTTTCTAGTGCGCATAGGTCGTTAGAAGACTCCTCGACCCAAACAAAATTGGGAGTGTTTCCAGCTTTGCAGCTGAACCTCTCTTTCTCTTCTCCTTCCAGTGGCATCCTCGCCACTTCAGCAGGTATAAGTCTCATCCGTTGGAGCTCCACCTAATAGCCATAAGATAGAGTTTTGTTCCTTTGACCTTAAGGCTACTGATATCCTCACATATGAGTTAATTCACAGATTGATGATTGGGGATCTATGGACATGTTGGGTCAGCTTCACTCATGATCGGATAGACTTAGAATCAAAATAGCTTAGGATGACAAGTGTGTGGTACCCCGACCTAGTTACCTCTACCTGTTTAGGGATTACTTCTTTCTTCCTTTGAATGTGCAATTTTGAGCCATGTCTCTCCTTTAATGCTTCATAAATTTAGTTTCATAGGCTCTTATTGTAGATAGGTCGTCGCCACCCGTTTGGGATGTAGTGATTCGCCTGCTACCCTTATGGTCTGATATGGCCTTGGAAGCATAGTGTGGACCCTATGCAAGGACACTGTTATTTCATAGGCTCTGGTCGCTTATAAGTCATTATACATGTGGGATCATAAGAGATTCACTCTCTGCCTGTATTGATCAGCGCAAGCATTGAAGGCATCAGGATGCTTCTGTGAGATATGACATCAGGATGCTTCCTAGAACAAGCACACAGACTTGATTCTCTGGTTGTGTATTTCTTTCATATGCTCCTCTTCACGGATACGTTCCAAGGCATTTTAAATCCAATCTCGTTTTGGAGGTACACTCTTAGGCTATCACTTTAAGTTTACTTCATGAAAGTTATCCACATTCTTTCTATTGTTTGTTTTCATTGTTGTATGTCCTTACTTTCTGATTCCTTTCTTCACCAGATCATTCATTTGATCCAGAAAAGAAATTTACTTGAAAAATAGAATTATACGATGATAGACAAGCTCACAACTCCTTCAAAAATAAAAGAGAGAAAAAGAACAAAAATAGTTACCTAATGAATTGACTTGTTCACTTGACTGGAGAAGCTTAGCCAATCAACCATCTCTCAAGAATACCTTAAGAAGAGGTTGGAAAGATTTATGAATGTCATTTAGCCAAGCAATTTATTAAAACCTCAATAAGTCTTTTTAATGTTGTTTTCAACTTTCATCATGAATTTGATTTATCAAAAGTTATGAAGCAAAATATCTATCTCTAAATTCCAATTATATAAATATAATAATCAGCTTAAGGAGTGATGGATCAACTAAGCTTCTTGTAACATACTTTATGCATTCCTTGAGAATGTACTGCTTTAAACAACTTGAAGTCATTTCAAATTATAAACTCTCTAGATGAT
>JXCR01145885.1:131194-143616 GCA_002079205.1 Phalaenopsis hybrid cultivar
TATATATATATATATATAATTATGTAAATTTTTTGATGTGTAAATACTTGAAACTAAATATAACTCTTTCTTGGACTAAACTGTTCGTAATCTCGAGGCTTAGCAATTACACCACTTAGGATGGCGATATATGTTGAAAAGCGTGGCAAGGGCAGCTTCCTTTGCTTCTAATGTGGGCTAATTAAGAAAATTTAAGTCTAGTCTGGCAATGATTTATTTGTTAATTTTCAATCAACCTTAATTTAAAAAAATTATAGAATAAGGCTTGCATCCTTGTGATATTTAATATTATTAGCATATATATATATATATATATATATTAAAGGAATAGTCAGAGGTTATTATATCTTTGTGTCTCTTTGTGTCTGCAACGGGTGGACTGTTGCATGACAGTTTCGGCGTAAGTTTCCTCAGTCCCAAGTTCGAATCCATTGGGGCCGAATTAGCATATATGGGTGGACATGTACATGTTTTCATCCATCTTTATATATATATATATATATATATATNCATGAAATACAAATTTTCATTCAAATTTCTGGAAGTTGTCTACCCCAAATTCAAACACGGATGTAAAAAAAAACGATAGAGTAGGTGACATTTATTTTACATGTCAATAGAGTCGACAACAAATTTTCTTTGGTAAGCATAATGTGTAAGACCTTGGGGTCTCGAGTTCGAAGCTCGCTTTGGACAACANAAGAAGTTATCTACCCCAAATTGAAGCACGGATGTAAAAAACGATAGAGTAGGCGACATTTATTTTACATGTCAATAGGGTCGATAAACAAATTTTCTTTGGTAAGCATAATGTGTAAGACCTTGGGGTCTCGAGTTCGAAGCTCGCTTTGGACAACGTTAGAATGGATCTCAAACACACTTTACGTTCCATCTTTATTTTAAAATTCATCTATATATATATATATATATATAGAAATATATCAAGTAAACTTTAAATTTGGTGTTTAAGGATACAAGTGTTGATTATGAATTTATAATCTATAATATAATACTACTTGTCCAATACATATAAGGTGTCATTAATAGCTCATATTAAATATTAAATTATTTTATGCTTTCTACATTTCAAATGTTCAGTCATCTTCTTCTTTTGCACTTAAAGAGTCATTCCTTCAGAAAATTTTGCATCCATATGTTTGGAACGTATTAAAAGAGATTTGAGTTATTTTTAGCATTAATTTTTGGGATATTTTAGCTAATTTATAAACACACATTCTGCATATGTAAAGTCTTAAATTCAAGGCCTTTTAGTTGATCGTTTGAACCCCCAACTAACAAGCTAAAAACTGAGATTTGAAGTCATCAAAAATCAGTGTGAAGCATTGATATTTGGATTACAGTTAACTTATGAGATTTTAAGTCTCAATTGGTGGTCAATCAACTTAACAAGTCCAATATGCCTAACCATTCTTATATTCGGCATCCCAGCAATATGAATTTTTTTTGTATGTGGACTCCGGACAGCTTAAAATGTGGACTCCAGTGATATACCGTCATGTGTAATATCGGGCCCACATAAAAAAATATTAAAGTGAAACTGCGGAGGTTATCGGAGTGGGACCGCAGATGTTATTGGAATAGAACTGCGAATGTTATTTGGAGAGTCATTGGGAGGTTAATGGGGGTTTATTGAGGGCATTAACTCTAATAATGTCTCAACAACCCCTCAATAACCCCCTAATAACTCCCCAGTAACCTCTGTAGTTCCGCTCTAATAACCCCCTACAATAACCCCCAATAACCTCCTATAACTTCCGCGATTTCACTTCAATAATCCCCAATAACCTCCCTGATGTAACACACATGGCGACATATTATTGGAAATCCGCACACAGAACAGTGTCCGGACTCTGGATGTAAAATTCTCTTCGACAATATAGGCCGCCCACGACAAGTCTATTTAATATTATCAGGAAATCAACCGACTAGCAATATAGATTCAATTATTAGATTAGATACAGATTGTATAATCACTCCATATTTAATAATTGTTAATCGTTCAGAAAAAAACTAGTAAAAACTATGGGATCAAACATATAAGGAGATTAGAGAAATAAATTTTAAATATTTTGAGTCTTTTTAAAAATAAGGATCACCATCCCTACTGGGACTGACCATCAGCCGGCCATCACCACCCATTTTCTTTTGATATTTGGCTACCATTGCCTTCGCCACCATTTACAAATTCAATGAAGATCGTCATTATCATATAAATCAATTTATTAGCCACATTCTATTAAATCCAGTGATGAGCTTCTACTCATAAACAACAGTCACACCACTCATAAAAAAGTCTCACCATAATGATCAAAATTAAAGTCAGATTAGAAAAAAAAGTAGCTAAAATTAATATTTAATCAAATTTATCACATAATATGTGATTATAACTTCAAATTTTAGCCTTCCATATAGACCAAAACTATTCATATATTGAAACATAAACTAAATTCTTACCACATTATTTGCACCACACTTGTTCTGCAGCATTTTGTTTTGTAGTCTAAGTATTTTAGTACAAATTAACTACAGTAACTCTAGTAAAAGACCGTTTGATTTGTTGGTGTTAGCTATGCCTCATATGCCGGAAAAGGGACAGATGTTGGAGTGGAGCGGAAGCATCTGGTCCAATCGGGAGAGTTTTCGTTATGTGAGTTGGGGGTGCGGGGTTATATATATATATATATATATATATATATANCTATTTTTGCCTCTGCTAAAAGATCATTCTCAACCTAACCTCAGGAATATCCATTTCTTCTTTTGAAATTTCCTTTGTTAATGAAAAATTGTAATGACGATGAACTCTCTGCTGAAAGTAAGGAATGCAGAGGTGAATGTTTCAACTTGTGGCTTTAACAAAGCTTACACCACTATTGAATATCACATAGGGAGTTAACAAAGAACTTTTTTATAACCTTCAAAATTATTTCTATCATTAGTGAAGCCTAATTTTTCTTTTATAGAAGAGTAATGGCATATCAACGAATGCTAGTAGGGATNCAACAAAGCTTACACCACTATTGAATATCACATAGGGAGTTAACAAAGAAAACTTTTTTATAACCTTCAAAATTAATTCTATCATTAGTGAAGCCTAATTTTTCTTTTATAGAAGAGTAATGGCATATCAACGAATGCTAGTAGGGATCCACATGACTCCCATTTCCCATGATACAACAATTATTCTCCGAGAAAGAAAATGATCCGAACCACCATATCTCCAATGAAAAAGAAGTCTTGAGTTCTTTTCTTTGCACTGCACTTTCTCAAGTCCTTGGAGCATACGTCTCCTGGTGATTGTAATAATTCACATTCTTCATTCACCATTCAAAAACACGCGTCCTCGCCCGAGGTAGCTCAGAAAGAAAAAAAAAGTATGCCTTTTTTTTGGGCCATAACAATGGAATAATTTGCTTCTGCCACCTAATAAGTAATGGCTCGTGAATGAGAGATANGATGACTCCCATTTCCCATGATACAACAATTATTCTCTGAGAAAGGAAATGATCTGAACCGCCATATCTTCAATGACAAAGAAGTCTTGAGTTCGTTTCTTTGCATTGCACTTTCTCAATTCCTTGGAGCATAGGTCTCCTGGTGATTGTAATAATTTGCATTCTTCATTCACCATTCAAAAACACGCGTCCTCGCCCGAGGTAGCTCGGAAAGAAAAAAAAGTATGCCCTTTTTTTGGGCCATAACAATGGAATAATTTGCTTCTGCCACCTAATAAGTAATGGCTCGTGAATGAGAGATAATCCACATCTTCTCAAAAGCTCTCGCGACTACTCTATGTAAGCGTAGCTACAATGTCCTAGAGGAAGGAAAGTCTAAGCTCAACAATAAACTCTTATGATTATTCTCCAAGGCCTGGCCAAAAAATCTTAATGGTGGTGGAAAGCAATATTCTGATTTCTAACCCTGATTAAGCAGAACCCTTGTTGTGATCCTGTCACTCTAACGCATTCTCTAACAATGCATAGAGATGGGCAACTTTCTTCTCATTCTCTCATTCTTCTCACCGTATCTTATTGAGAGCTGAGAGAATCAAAGAACTAAATATGCATTTAAAAGTAAATTTTCTAGGCTATGAAATAAGNGAATATGATTCAATCTCTTGTCTAACCCTGATTAAGCAAAACCCTTGTTGTGATCCTGTCACTCTAACGCATTCTCTAACAATGCATAGAGATAAGCGACTTTCTTCTCATTCTCTCATTCTTCTCACCGTACCTTATTGAGAGCTGAGAGAATCAAAGAACTAAATATGCATTTAAAAGTAAATTTTCTAGGCTATGAAATAAGCCCAAACACTAGATGGACATTTTGGGCTTAATGAACCGTGTCATTTTTTTGTGTAGCTAAAACCTCACTGCAAGCAGATTGTACTCGCCGACCACAACAAACTTCAACCCATCACTGTCCCTGTCCATTTATAAGACGTCTAACACCCATGGCGATATTACATTAATGACAAATCTCAACAGAAATTGTACAATACAATCTATAATTTATTATTTTCCCTTTTTTTTATAGCCCTATTTGGGCAGGAAAGTTGAGANTGTGTCATTTTTTTGTGTAGCTAAAACCTCGCTGCAAGCAGATTGTACTCGCCGACCACAACAAACTTCAACCCATCACTGTCCATGTCCATTTATAAGACGTCTAAAACCCATGGCGATATCACATTAATGACAAATCTCAACAGGCATTGTACAATACAATCTATAATTTATTATTTTCCCTTTTTTTTATAGCCCTATTTGGGCAGGAAAGTTGAGAGTTATATAAAGGCGTGGATGGGGAAAACAGAGAGGATCCATTGAAGGGTAACACACATAACCTATAATCCTCAACTCATTTTCACCATCTTCATTCACCTCGTAAGGTCTCTTCTGGATTTATGAATTTCCGAACTATGTGGGTCTCTACGGGGATGTATATATATATATATATATATATATATATATATATATATATATATATATATATGGTTNTACATATAGTGCAATCTTACCTATACTCAACGCATTCAAAGCTGTAACTTCCACTTTTCATATAGCTATTAATTTTTTTTTTTAAAAAGGAGAGATTATCACATTCAAGAAGACCTAGTCCAATCTTCAATGTGCTATCTATGTGTTATAGGGAACATACAAAATAAAAAAAACTCCTCTAACTCAAAAGGAGTAGAGGAATCAGTCTGGGAGCAATTGAGACAACATAATAAGTACTAGTCTCAAAAAAAAAGAAAGTAAGAGAACATTTCAGATCAACTCAAATATGAGTCAGAAAAGTTGAGAGTTATATAAAGGCGTGGATGGGAAAACAGGGAGGATCCATTGAAGGGTAACACACAACCTAAAATCCTCAACTCATTTTCACCATCTTCATTCACCTCGTAAGGTCTCCCCTGGATTTATGAATTTCCGAACTATGTGTGGGCTCTACGGGGATATATGGTTTTAAACTATGTGACATTTTTTTTGGTCATGAGCGAATGCATGAAATGCAAATTTTCATTCAAATTTCTAGAAGTTATCTACCCCAAATTGAAGCACGGATGTAAAAAAACGATAGAGTAGGTGACATTTATTTTACATGTCGATAGAGTCGATAAACAAATTTTCTTTGGTAAGCAGAATGTGTAAGACCTTGGGGTCTCGAGTTCGAAGCTCGCTTTAGACAACATTTGAATGGATCTCAGATGCACTTTACGATCCATCTTTATATATATATAGAAATATATCAAGTAAACTTTAAATTTGGTGTTTAAAGATACAAGTGTTGATTATAAATTTATAATCTATAATATAATACTACTTTTCCAATACATATAAGATATCATTAATAGCTCATATTAAATATTAAATTATTTTATGCTCTCTACATTTCAGATGTTCAGTCATCTTCTTCTTTTGCACTTAAAGAGTCACTCCTTCAGAAAATTTTGCATCCAATTCATTTCCATACAAACTTAATAATTTGTAAATTTATGCCTTTTGCTTCGAACGAATTAAAAGAGACTTGAGTTATTTTTAGCCTTAATTTTTGGGTTATTTTAGCTAATTTATAAACACACATTCTGCATATGTTGATCGTTTGAACTACCAACTAACAAGCTAAAAACTGAGATTTGAAGTCATCAAAAATCAGTGTGAAGCATTGATATTTGGATTACAGTTTACTTATGAGATTTTAATTCTCAATTGGTGGTCAATCAACTGAACAAGTCCAATATGCCTAACCATTCTCATATGCGGCATCCCAGCAATATGAATTTTTTTTGTATATGGACTCCGGACATGGCTCAAAATGCGGACTCCAGTAATATACCGACATGTGTGTCATATCGAGCCCACCTAAAAAAATATTAAAGTGGAACTACGGAGGTTATCGGAGTTGGACCGCAGATCTTATTGGAGTAGAACTGCGAATGTTATTTGAAGAGTCATTGGGTTAATGTGAGTTTATTGAGGGCATTAACTCTAATTACGTCTCAATAACCCTTCAATAACCCGCTAATAACTCCCCAGTAACATCTGTAGTTCCGCTACAATAACCCCCCAATAAACTCCTATAACTACCGCGATTTCACTTCAATAATCCCTCAATAACCTCCGTGATGTAATACACGTGGCAACATTATTAGAAGTCCGCACACAGAACTGCATCCGAACTCCGGATATAAAATTCTCTCTGACAATATAGGCCGCCCACAATAAGTCTATTTAATATTATCAGGAAAACCGCTAACTAGCAACATAGATTCAATTATTAGATTAGATACAGATTGTATAATCACTCCATATTTAATAATTGTTAATCATTCAGAAAAAAACTAGTAAAAACTATGAGATCAAACATATAAGGAGATTAGAGAAATAAATTTTAGATATTTTGAGTCTTTTTAAAAATAAGCATCACCATCCCTAATGGTACTGACCATCAGCCGGCCATCACCACCCATTTTCTTTTGATTTTTGGCCACCATTGCCATCGCCACCATTTACAAATTCAATGAAGATCTTATCATATAAATCAATTTATTATATATTTAATATAAATTAAAGTTATTTATTAGCCACATTCTATTCAATCCAGTGATAAGCTTCTACTCATAAACAACAGTCACACCACCACTCATAAAAAGTCTCACCATAATGATCAAAATTAAAGTCAAGATTAGAAAAAAAAAAGTAGCTAAAATTAATATTTAATCAAATTTATCACATAATATGTGATTATAACTTAAAATTTTAGCCTTCCATATAGACCAAAACTATTCATATATAATTGAAACATAAACTAAATTCTTACCACATTATTTTCACCACACTTGTTCTGCAGCATTTTGTTTTGTAGTCTAAGTATTTTAGTAAAAATTAACTATAGTAACTCTAGTAAAAGGCTGTTTGATTTGTGGGTGTTAGGTATGCCTCATATGCCAGATAAGGGACAGATGCTGGAGTGGACTAGAAGCATCTGTCCAATCGAGGGAGTTTTCGTTAGGTGAGTTATGGGTGCGGGGGTTATATATATATATATATGATGTATTGTAACCCTAAAAGGATCTTATACTCTTTTTCTGAAATTGAAAGGAAAAGCCGCCCCTCTGCTCCTGATGACGTAGGCATATTTGCCAAACCTCATTAATTCTATGTGTTTCTTTCTGGATTTGTGTCGATTCTTGCTTTTTTTTGTCCTAAAATTCTCAAGAGCCAGAAACAAATGCAATGTAAAAGAAAAACAACGTACTTAAAATACATCGCATTTGAAATACTTCAATGTTGTTTGATAATGTAGTAAACTAAATGTAGGCATTTACATTTTCGTACATGTTCAAAAAAAATTAAAATAAACGTAAAACATGTTCGATGATAGCAACGATGATGACCAGAAGTCACGAAGCCTGCCGCTGCAAGCATTGGTGGCGGCGGCGAGCAATCAATAACAATAGATTGTAATTTGAAGTGTATTTGACAATTGTTCAAATATAACAAATTCGGAATAAATCAGTTTTGAACTATATAATGAATTTCAAATTTACAAAAACTTTATATTACATCTCATTCTCATCCAACTAAATGACACAATAATAAAGTAACCTATAAATAAAGCAAAATACATTGTACCTGCATTCCACTTTTCTTCCCAGAGTTTGCAGCCAAAGAAATCCCCTCCTCCACCTAAATACCAACAAAAAAGAACGATCAAATCATACAGAAAAAGAAAAGAAAAGAAAACAGAAGAGAACAGAACAATAGCCTGGATTTTCTATCAAGCTTTTACAAACTTAAACAGAAGAAAATCACATCAAAAGAAGGTTTGGGGAGCACGGAAGCAGCCATGTGGAGTCTCAATCAATTGCCCACCCCTACAAATACAATCACATCTCATAGCCACCAGACACCTGAGATAACACGCATGATCTTGACTGAACGGATATGATAAGATGTGTCAAGAGCAAAAAAAAAAAAAAAGAAAAGCTTTAGGAAAAGAAAAAGACAACTCCCTCCTCCATCCTTTTATGCCCTAGAGCAGAATCTAGTATGGCAGACAACTCAACCACTAGATACCAAAAGCTAAAGGACCCTCTGGCTCTCACTTTCATTACCAGCTTCTCTGTTGAGATGACAGGTTTTGGCAAGCAATGCATGGCCATGCACTTGAAAAATAATTGGAAGATTTACATATATACCACTCTTTTCGTATGTAATTACATATCTAACAGCTAAACTTCAATTTATATGCATGAAAAGCTGTATTTTATTTTATTTTTTAAATTAAAAATGGTGGGTTTTTTTTATGTGATGAAAGATTTTGATGGTATAAATGGAAAGAGTAAAGTTTAGNTTATATACCCCTCTTTTCGTATGTAATTACATATCTAACAGCTAAACTTCAATTTATTTATTTTTTTTAAAATTAAAAATGGTGGGTTTTTTTTATGTGATGAAAGATTTTGATGGTATAAATGGAAAGAGTAAAGTTTAGATGTTAGATATGTAAATACATAGGAATTAGGTGATATGTATGTAAATGTCCCAAAGAAAATTCGCCCAGAAAGGTATAATAAATACTGAAAGAATAATTAAATGCAAGTATTAAGTGATGCTACACTTATCTTCATATATTTAACTAATCCTGAAGAGTCTTTAATGGTGATTTTATGCTTTTTAATAGGATTTTTTTCGGGGTGGTTCAAGCCAATTTTTTTGGAAAGCTTTATGGTTTATTGGGGCAGCTGCAACACATTAAAAAGTTGTTGCGCAGAAGTTGTAGGGAAGCTGTGTTTATTTACTTTTGCAGTTGCGCAACAGCTGTTTATGATAAAAAGACATTTCTGTCAAGTAATACAATAAGATATAATAGCAAGTACTAAGCAAAATAAGACCAAGACAATGGTAAGTCCAACAATACTGAAAGATATAATAGAAAGTCCTAAACCCATATCAATCTAACATAAAAAAAAACACTCAAAATAAAATATTGCTTATACATCCGGATTCTCATAAAAGTAACATAGATAATTAACTCTACGATCAGGTGTCATCTACACAAAGAAGTCTTGCATAGTCAGATCTTATAACAATTTCATTCAGAATAAATAAAATGACATGTCCTCATATATTTTTGGAGTTTCTTATGGTATTAATAGAAGGTGCATGCGATGTGTCAGGCTCGTTTGTGCAAGAAGCAACCAGTTGTGAAATCTAGCTTCTAAAGAATACCACACAATTTTTTTTAGTCACATTAGTTCTAGGATGTTTTGAACGAGTGGTGGATCCAACTTTATTTAAGTTGGGATTGGATCCTACATTTCAGTCAGCAGTTTGTTCGGCATCTATAGGCTCAGCTCTGTTGGCTCTCTCACTAGGTGTCCATGCATGATCATCTGTGACCAAGACTCAACCAAACATTAGATCCAACTTCTCCTTAAGCTTAGAGTTAATGCCACTAAACTTGACATTTTGGCATTTGGCATGACCTACAAGTTAATTGCTAATTGATATTGATTAATATGACATCAAAAAAGATTAACAAAATTGGAAAGCAACAAACTTTGCATAACTTTTTTTTATCTCCAATCTCTCAGCCCACCATTATTCTTAGGCATCAATGGTTCTCTTTATGAGAGCTCAACCTAAGCCTGTGGAGTCTCGCTTTAACTCTTTTCATATTTTTCAATCATCTTTTAATTGATCTCATCTATTTTTCAGTTGCATTTTATCATCTTTTTTTCCAGTACTTAAACTTTATTATAATATTCTGTCATTATTCCTTATAAAAATAGGTGTTTGGCCTATTTCCCAGTTTAACCTCCCTCAGGCATAAATCGCAGAAGATTAACTTCACTTCTTTATCCCACATAGCGGACAATCCAATTTCTTTGACTTACCCATTAAAACTACTAGCCAATGAACATACTTTCACAAAACAAGTAGTTACTCTGAAATGCATTTATCAAACAATAATTTGAACTCATCAAAACATGAATCAACCAAAAAATCAATCCACAGCCCCCCCATCCCTTTCTCCACATTTGAACAAGTAGTGGCAACAAATTCTGAATGCAAAAGATAAACTCTAATATGAAATTGGAAGCTGAACCATGGACAGCTCACCATGTCACATGAGCATTCTTAACTATGGATTTTAGTAACCATGAACATAAGCAATGGCACCAAGTNAACACCCAAAATAAAATATTACTTATAGATCTTGATTCTCATAAAAGTAACATAGATAATTAACTCGACGATCAGGTGTCATCGATACAAAGAAGTCTTGCATAGTCAGATCTTATAACAATTTCATTCAGAATAAATAAAATGACATGTCCTCATATATTTTTGGAGTTTCTTACGGTATTAATAGAAGGTGCATGCGATGTGTCAGGCTCGTTTGTGCAAGAAGCAACCAGCTGTGAAATCTAGCTTCTAAAGAATACCACACAATCTTTTTTAGTCACATCAGTTCTAGGATGTTTTGAATGAGTGGTGGATCCAACTTTATTTAAGTTGGGATTGGATCCTGCATTTCAGTCAGCAGTTTGTTCGGCATCTATAGGCTCAGCTCTGTTGGCTCTCTCACTAGGTGTCCATGCATGAGCATCTGTGACCATGACTAAACCAAACATTAGATCCAAATTCTCCTTAAGCTTAGAGTTAATGCCACTAAACTTGACATTTTAGCATTTGGCATGACCTACAAGTTAATTGCTAATTGATATTGATTAATATGACATAAAAAAAGATTAACAAAATTGGAAAGCAACAAACTTTGCATAACTTTTTTTATCTCCAATCTCTCAGTCCACCATTATTCTTAGGCATCAATGGTTCTCTTTATGAGAGCTCAACCTAAGCTTGTGGAGTCTCGCTTTAACTCTTTTCATATTTTTCAATCCTCTTTTAATTGATCTCATTTATTTTTCAGTTGCATTTTATCATATTTTTTCCAGTACTTAAACTCTATTATAATATTATGTCATTCTTCCTTATAAAAATAAGTGTTTGGCCTATATCCCAGGCATAAATCGCAGAAGATTAACTTCACTTCTTTATCCCACATAGCGGACAATCCGATTTCTTTGACTTACCCATTAAAACTACTAGCCAATGAACATACTTTCACAAAACAAGTAGTTACTCTGAAATGCATTTATCAAACAATAATTTGAACTCATCAAAACATGAATCAACCAAAAAATCAATCCACAGCCCCCCATCCCTTTCTCAACATTTGAACAAGTAGTGGCAACAAATTCTGAAAGCAAAAGATAAACTCTAATATGAAATTGGAAGCTGAACCATGGAAAGCTCACCATGTCACAAGAGCATTCTTAACTATGGATTTTAGTAACCATGAACATAAGCAATGGCACCAAGTTTTGTGCTTTACAATTACAAAAATATTCGGTCCAAATGCCTTTCATTTCAGTAAACCTTAAACCATAAAGAGGAAATGCTGCATTGCCCATAGCATTACAATCAAACTCCACATAAGAATATAAGAAAATAAATAATGCAGAAATCATAAATAAGAAATCAAATTCGAAGGTCATAGGAACATCTACTTCATAAGCTTTGTCACCAAAGTAATATTAATCCAAGGCCATAACTACAGGGTGTTGTTATTAACCTAAGGTCATAGCAACCATGTACTTCATGAGCTTTAGCAAAACATACACAGCACTCGAAACATTGCTATGAACAAATCCAACACCATTTTTCATCTACTTTTCAAATTCTTGCTGTCATATCAAAATTCATGATAAAATCCCAACCCATATTCAAAACATACAGCACCCGAAACAATGCTATTAACAAATCCAGCACCTTTTTTCCACCATTTTTTAAATTCTCATTAAAATATCAAAATTAATAATAAAATTC
>JXCR01145886.1:4343-79748 GCA_002079205.1 Phalaenopsis hybrid cultivar
TGGTCATTTGAAGTTAAAGTTGATTAGAAAGGTGGTTCTGGTGGAGTTTTTTAACTTGTTCTTGCATGGATTCTCAGATGGAATCCATGTCATATGTTTCCCCCACATGGGTTCCTTTTCCATGGTGCGCTCCTCTTCTTATTGATGGAATGACTCCATGCTCACAACACCTTTTAGAATGTTGAATCTCAAATGTTTTGTGGGTCACACCCAAGTAATAGAGCATTGGATGAATGAGAAGAGCTGAAGGGAAAAGGGTGAGAAAGAAGTACAGTGCAAAAAAACACAAGTTTTGTTGGAATAAGTCCAATAGTCCCTACTCAAAGAAATTATCTCTTATTTAGAAATTATATAGAGAGTAAAATAAGTTACATATTTTTTATTGGTTAAAAAGGAACTTTACAAGTAATTACCGCGTCATTGCATATTTGTAACTGACTTTTGTGATCCTTTAATATTTGTAACCACCGTTGGCACCATTTACCATTCATAACAATTTGAAGCTGGGCATTAATGATTCAATGATGCTAATAATCGATGTTTTGATAATTGTTTGGTCGGCTTAAAGTCCTTTGGTCGGATGAGAGTTTTGCAATATGTTGCAAGGTCATCGGGTAGGCTTCATGAGGGAACCCACCGTAGAGACCTTCTTATCCTTTGGAAGAACTTAAACTGTCAGACAGAGGGTGCGTCACATTAATTTGATGGGCAGCTTTCTTTCAAACAAGAGGTCATCGCAAAGGGTTGAAAAGGTGTTCTAGGGAGTCCCATAATTTGGTTGAGGAGGTTGATGACACATGACTATCCCTTGGATCAAGTGCACAATATTTTCTTCATTCAAATATATTTTCATTTGGTCAGCTCATATTCTGAATGGTATGATTCCTCACACTTCTCTCTTCCTCTCTCTCGATATTTTGATGCAGTCCTTTAGTATTCTTTTATTACAATCCATTGAATCTCCTTGATATTCATGTTGTCATATTTTTTTTTTGTACATAAATACAAGTAATATATATATATATATATATANATGTAATTAACACATTACTTGTCTTCTTATTAAATTTAAATTGGGCTACTGCGTTAATTAAGATATTTATGGGTTAAGTATGTTGTTTATAATTTCATTATGAGTAAATTAAATTTTAATTAATTGATTAAATTTATTAAATAGTTAATTAAGATTTTAATTTGTTAACTAAAATAGTTATTATTTAATTAAATTATAGTTAATTAACTAAAATATTAATTAATAAATTCAAAATTAAATTTATTTATTAATTGATAAAATTATTACTTGATTAATTGCACAATCATTGTTTAATTAAGTCTTTAATTTGTGATTAAAGTTATTGATTGAGGAATTAAGATTATTAATTCAAAAATTAAGGTCTTAATTTTTTTATTATGTTTTGTTTAGGTTAATTTAGGGTATTGGTTAATGTTTTGGTATGCTAATTTATTAATTAATAATATAATTAGGTTAATTGGGTGATTATAGAGTTGATTAGAAAGTGATTAACTTTGGACTTGTTAATTTAGGTTGAGTAGTAGGGCAGCAAGGCATTGTAAGTTTTGGTTAAGGGGTTTAAGATGATTAAGGATATTTAAGAGGTGATTAGAGTTAAATAAATATAATTAGGATCGACCATGGGGAAAAGACAACTAAAGGTTCTAGGTTTTGCTTAAATTTGGAGAAGGAATGTGCTAAATGCTTAATTTGAACATTACCCATATTATATATCACATATATAACCTAAACCATATGAATTCTTCATGTTACGTACAATATTCAACATGGAATGTACAAATATGAAAAAATTTCAAAATTACACATGGAATTACATGCATGAGTTCACGGCTTGGATATAATGTGCTTGTTAAAAATTCAATTTGAACTGAAAATATTAAATTCACATAATTAAGCAAGATACAAGACTAAACCCTACGATAATGTACTTTCTTTACTAGGTTACGAGTACTGGTGGGTATTTTACCAGAGGTTTCTAAATATGTCTATATTGCATGAAATCATGGTAATTTTGATAAAATAAAAACATATAAACATAAGATAACTCAATAGAAAATAAAGCCCTTAACATATGTTAAGAGACAACTTGAATTTAACTTTTTTACCATGGAAAATACTACATATGCAACATAAACCATCATATATTTAAATTAACATGAAAGTCCTAATTTCAAAACATAAAACTTGGTGAATTTTATGAATTAACATTACATAAACATATAATAAGATGATTAAATTAAAGGCCCTGTCATTTGAATGAAAAAAATTTATGAATTTAAATATTTTTGAAAAAGGAAAATTGATTTTAAACTTTATTGAATGAGAATGTGGAGAGATGGTTTATCTTTGAAGTTTGCATGGAGAAAGAAGCATGCCTTGGCTTTGTGGTTGCTTGAATTAATCTTTAGATTGCTCCATGTTCCTTGCTCAAATTATTAGAGAACTATCTTTGAGTTCTCGGTTTTGGTGTGGAGAAGAAGAAAATTCAAAAATATAGGAGGAAAAGCAAGAATTAAGCCTTAGAATTGGAGAGGGAATCAATGTGGTGGTGGAGAATATGGGAGCAGATTTTAGTTAGTGGAGAAAGGAGTGGATGGAATGAAAAAGGGAGCTACTTTTCTGAATTCAATGGCCAAAATTATATTAAATTTTGAGGAATTTAAGCTGGTGAATGTTTGGACTAAAAGAATAAGATCACTATGATCGGTGAGGTTTCAAAAAGAGATTGTTTGATGAAGAACTGAATTAAAGGTAAAGATCCAATGACAAAGTTGTAATATAGGCCAAATTTGGATAATGAGAGCTAAGAATCTCACAAGTTTGCATAGAAAAATGGAAAAATGGTAGAATTAATATGTCAAATTGAATAGACCAAAACGAGCATTCCAACAGTCCAAATTGATTAAAAAAACGGAGCTATGTAGCTAAAGTTATGGTCATTTGAAGTTAAAGTTGGTTAGAAAGGTGGTTCTAGTGGTTGGGAAGTTGACTTTAATCAAAAATTTATCTTTGGTCAAACTCTTTGAAAAACAATTCAAGGAATTTAATGGTCTCACCCTAAGAGAAAGAAAATCATAATGCTTGACCAAATATTTTTATTGGATTTTATTGGTCTAAATGATGATTTTGTATGTTTAGAACAACTTTTGTTATGGATTGGAGTTAATTTGAAGTCTTTTTAAATAAGTTATAGTCAAATTATCATTTTACCTCCTTTAATTAACATTTTCTCTCTCTTAATTATCTTTTGCTTGAAAGATTCCCAAATGAGGTCAAAATTGAAGACACAACAGTGAAGTCCATTTTCAGAAATAAGGCTCCTTGAAAATTTTTTACAGAAGCCCATTTTCATCCCTAAGAACTCTAAGTGCACAATTTTATGTAAAAATTATTTCAATTGATCATTAAATTTGTTTACATGAACATTATTAGTGATAATAAGCCCCATGCCACTTTTATAATTCTTACGATAACCTCAGGAGAGAACTCAATAATTCTAAAGTTCAATTACAATTGAGCTTAAGTGAAGTCTAACCAAGCTTGAATCAATGGAAAATAGGGTTGACTAAAAATGAGGTCAACAGACTCCATAAGTCTATTGATGGTCTTTGGGCTCGAAGCTTGATGATTTGTTATGGAAGAGCTTGTGCTCTCCCCTCAAACACAATGCGTGTCAATTCTATTATCGAACCAGTTATTTGATCTTGGAGTTTCTGAACTTGTTCTTGCATGGATTCTCAGATGGAATCCATGTTATATATTTCCCCCACATGGGTTCCTTCTCCATGGTGTGATCCTCTTCTTGTTGATAGAATGACTCCATGCTCCAAACACCTTTTAGAATGTTGAATCCCAAATGTTTTGTGGGTCACACCCAAGTAATAGAGCATTGAATGAATGAGAAGAGCATAAGGGAAAAGGGTGAGAAAGAAGTATAGTGCAAAAAAACACAAGTCTTGTTGAAATAGATTAAGTAGTCCCTACTCGAAGAAATTATCCCTTATTTAGAAATTATAGAGAGAGTATAATAAGTTACATATTTTTTCTTGGTTAAAAAGGAATGTTACAAGTGATTACCGTGTCATTGCACTTTTCATATTTGTAACTGACTTTTGTGATCCTTTAATATTTGTAACCACCGTTGGCACCGTTTACCATTCATAACAATTTAAAGTGGGGTATTAATGATTCAATGATGCTAATATTCGATGTTTTGATAATTGCTCGGTCTGCTTAAAGTACTTTGGTCGGATGGGAGTTTTGCAATATGTTGCAAGGTCATCGGGCAGGCTTCAAGAGGGAACCCACCGTAGAGACCTTATCCTTAGGAAGAACTTAAACTGTCAGAGAGAGGGTGCGTCACCTTAATTTAATGGGCAACTTTCTTTCATACAAGAGGTCATCGCAAAGGGTTGAAAAGGTGTTCTAGGGAGTCTCATAATTTGTTTGAGGGGGTCGATGACACATGACTATCCATGGGATCAAGTGCACAATATTTTCTTCGTTCAAATATATTTTCATTTGGTTGGCTCATATTCTAAATTGTATGATTCCTCACACTTCTCTCTCTTTCTCTCTTTACACATTTTGATGCAGTCCTTTAGTATTCTCTTATTTCAATTCATTGAATTTCCTCAAGATTCATATTGTCATATTTTTTTTATGTACATAAATACAAGTAATATATATATATATATATATATATATATATATATATATATATATATATATATATATATATATATNGTTGCGACATTATTTAAATCAGTCATATTTTAAGATGATAAATGTCAGCCTCAACAACATGCAGACTTTTGATATCAAACACAACCATTATGCACCAACAGTAGAGTCGGGGCTTTTTTCAGTGTGTATGTGGAGCGATTATTGAGTGCGGCTGTAATCGGAGAGCGCACTGTCATATAACCGTGATGTGCGGCTGTGATCGGAGAGCGCATGCAGCTCCGCATGCAATAATTAGACGTATCTGTGCCGATGTTTAGAGGAGGGCGGTGTTGGTGACATACCGAATTACAGGGAAGACCAGCGGATTTATGAAAAAAATGAAATCTATGTTGCCACCATGATGTTGTCGGCCTGTTTTTAAGTTCTCTGTTTAAGAGTAAGCTCATATTTAGTTAGCTAAAAATTTATCAAAAAAAAATATATCGGCATGTTTTAGTATAAATTAAGATAAGCTTCAAAACTATTAAAATACATTAAAATTAATTTTCAGAACATATATGATTACATTATCCTAACCTCAATAACTCAAAAAATTCTAAAACCCANTCAATCATTCCCGATGCATCGAATACTTCGAGTACCATACCCTACCGTGGGGAATTAACCCCAAACCAGAGGGGACTTACAACCGACAAACAGACGCCCGGCGCGGCGCTGAAAATTGATCTACTTATTGATAGTAAATTCTAAAAAAACAATTTGTCAAATATTATAAAAAGAAAAAATTTTTTTGAGTGACGGTACAATATATTTGACCAAAATGAGTCAAAATCCTTAAATTTACATTAAAGGATTAGCATAGTAGATAAATAATGATCATTAAACTAACCATAAAATAGATCTAACAACTTTGAGACCTCATCGGTCTTTGATAAAATTCTTCAAATAATGTATACCTATGTCCACAAATAACCTGACCATAGACCAAATCAAATGATAGAACTAAGGGAGAGAGAGAGAGAGAGAGAGAGAGAGAGAGAGAGAGAGAGAGAGAGAGAGAGAGAGAGAGAGAGAGAGAGAGNAGAGAGAGAGAGAGAGAGAGAGAGAGAGAGTTAACAATAAATATCAGTAAATTCGTTTGTGCAGCTCAAACTGCCAACCTCATGATCTATTTAATTTTAGATGAAAAAGAGTATGGTAAGTATTAACAAAAACAAAAAATGTCATCTTCAACCACCAGAATTATATAATGCATCCACAATCTCACAAAGATTCATTTTCACAATGCAAAATTTTCAAATTGAAAATTACTTATCTTTATCTACAACAACAACTGAAAGAGGACATGTAGCCCAATTTGTTCTGGACTTGAGAAAAGCTTAGAGATGATAATCAATCCGGTCACCTCTTTCCCTTCTTCACACTAAAAATCGATCCATTTCAGTCACGATCAATAAAACTGTAGAGAAGAACAGTTGAGGTCTATCCGAGGCTTCTTCTTCAATGCCGGAATCGGCANCTTGAGAAAAGCTTAGAGTTGGTAATCAATCCGGTCACCTCTTTCCCTTCTTCACACTAAAAATCGATTCATTTCAGTGACGATCAATAAAACTGTAGAGAAGAACAGTTGAGGTCTATCCGAGGCTTCTTCTTCAATGCCGGAATCGGCACGTACGAGTCACACCTAGGGCACCGAGGATCCAAAGTAGAGATCAGCACGTATAAAAGACAAGCAGGACAGCCAACAGCAACCATTCCTCCAGTTGCTGGCGCCGNATTGAGAAAAGCTTAGACTTGATAATCAATCCGGTCATCTCTTTCCCTTCTTCACACTAAAAATCGATTCTTTTCAGTGACGATCAATAAAACTGTAGAGAAGAACAGTTGAGGTCTATCCGAGGCTTCTTCTTCGATGCCGGAATCGGCACGTAGGAGTCACACCTAGGGCACCGAGGATCCGAAGTAGAGATCAGCACGTATAAAAGACAAGCAGGACAGCCAACAGCAACCATTCCTCCAGTTGCTGGCGCCGGAGAATGTGGCGGCGAATCCTGAACTTCAGACAAATCAGTGTCTTCCGTGGCCCGTCGCTTTAAGGAAGAAGATGTAGTCGAAGATGATGGCGAAGCGGAACTGCCGCAGTCCGATCGCCGTCGGTGACTCCACCTCAACTCTCGCTCTGCTCTCTCCAACGCCGACTTTACCTTCTCAAGCGTACAAACGCTGCGATAGGTGGATGCTGGCGCGGCACAACGCGAGGCCGAGATCGCCGAGAGGCTGAGATCGAGCAAAGATGATTTCTCCGAGACGACGACTCCGCCTCCTGGGGGAGGTGGCGGTAAGTTAAGGTCTTGCAATTCGCGAAGCACCGGATCTGGGCCGGTCTTCTGGAACAGAAACCACAAAAAAATAATACGATATTAGGAAATAAAAGCGATAATCGATAACAAACTCACGAAGAAATCACAAATGTAGATCTCGAGGAGAAGAATTTAGAAAGTACATATAACACAGGAAAGAAAAAAAAATTACACGGGGATTCCTGCATTGAAGAATAATCAGACGATTTNCAAAAAAAATACAATATTAGGAAATAAGAACGATAATCGATAACAAACTCACGAAGAAATCGCAAATGTAGATCTCGAGGAGAAGAATTTAGGAAGTACATATAACACAGGAAAGAAAAAAAAATTACACGGGGATTCCTGCATTGAAGAATAATCAGACGATTTGCAGAAAAAAAATAGAATAAATCAATAAAAAAATTATCCATTGAAAAATTGAGAGGCAGAGCACGCAGGAACGATCTGAAAAAAGTTTCATCGACTGGTTTGAAAACAACACGGATTGAACTACAATTACATGAATTCAAAACAAAGCAACAGAAAACGGAGAGGCAATAACTCGTTGATGTAACAATAATCAGGGAAAATAACGGCGGAAAAAGAAAAAAAGAATTACCAGTTGGTGGAGGTGCAGATCCCAGGCAACGGGAACCTCTAGCTCCACACCAACCTCGCCGCTTCCGACGAGCCCCTTTCCACCACCAAGAAGATCTATTGTTACGAGATCCCTCTTTCCATCACCATCCTCCTTGTACCCGCTAACCTCTCGTACCATGGAGCTCACCTCGGCAGCCATCATGGGCTTTCGGACGCCGCTAGGGTTAGGGTTTGGAAGATCTCCACGGAAGGCAAGAGGCGGACGAGACGGAGAGGAAACAGGGCAGATAAATGACGAAAAGATCATGTTAATTTATATAGGCTAATAAATTGATAATTAATTAATGAGATATTTGAATAGGAGGTATTAATTAATTGTTATGATTAAAGGTAGTTCATTATTCTTCATTAATTGTCTGAAGACTGATTGGTTTGTGATTAATAGTATCCGTTAAGACTGAGCAGAGGAAAGAATGCAAGATCATGTGAATTAAGAATGCCATTAATTAGAGCGCAGTTAATGCTTTATAAAGGCACTTCGGATTAATGGCGGGTGAGAGGGTATTTAATGTTGCTCTTAACTATTCCAAACTAGCAAGAGTTACATAAATTACATTTATTAGTAATTAGTATTAAGTATTTTAATTATACTTTAATTTTATATTCCGAATTAACAACAATCTTTCGAAATTGTGTGCCAAATTAAGGTGTCATTGAATGTATTAAATATGATGATTTTAAATTAGAAAAGAAAATTTAAAAATTGGTCGCCGGCAGGACAAATTGTTGAATCATTATTTTAACTATATAGACTATGCTCGTCGTGGGGCTTCCCTCGAATGTAAACGTGACGATTGTATTTTTTCGCACAAAAAATTTTTTAGCATCACACTAATATTATCATCTTTTTGAAGTTAAATAAATATGTTAGGAATCACACTCAAAGAACAAAATGTAAAGAAATGGAGATAGAGAAACGAAAAATGAATAACAATCAATCGTGTCTTATCCATAAAAAATTTCACTTATTTATAGAGAGTAAGGTACAATGATGATTTTTTTTTTTTTTTGCCACTGCTTGGAAGGGATTTATATTAGGGTATTTCTAGTAGTTTATATCTATGAGTTTATCATCAGGCTGCTTTCTGGTTCGACAGTCTAAGCATAGCGGACTTCAGGTTGATAGGATGAGCTCGATTATTTAAGCTTGGTTGGTATTACTCGATAGGCTGATCGAGCCTGATTGTCATTCATTGATCCCTTGTGAAAAGCTTCTAGGGCGTCAATGGGACGATTGGAGATATTATGCAACTAGATCTTCCTTGGGATCGACTTTATGAGAGGTTAGACTATTGTATTAGGTCAGCTTTCTCGTAGTGGTTGTATCAGCTGCCTGTTTTCTTGTTTCTTCCCGGAAGGCCCCTAGATGGATTATCAATCGTATGTTTGTCCACCTCATGGTTCAGTTTGGTTTGGCCTTGTTTGCTTGGCTCGTATGTTATAACTCAATCAGTCATGTGCGCCTCATGATCTTTTGGCAGTAGGCTAGTGATGCGGAGTTTATTTATGTGCTAGTAATGTTTTTCAATATCTAACACACGTGACAACGAGACTAGGAAATATGCAAGACAATCACAATAAAAGTTTACATCGGTATCAATTTTTTTTGTTAACTCTTTAAAAGCTTCCACTCTTATTGAATTAATATATAGATTTTCAATGTTAAATAGTCATTAGATTGCAAACGTAAGTATACGTATTGCACAAGTATTAAATGACTCTATTGGAGTCCTAAGTATTGATCCAACAGAGAGGTGGAAATTTTTATATTACCAACACAAACACACAATATCAAAACTACAAGAAACTTAAGTATGAAAGCAGGTTGAGGTTTGTACTAAACAACTAAAGAACTATGTTTATTGCACTAATTTCTAAACTTTAAAGTTAAATCTAACTTAACTAAGCTAAGTTTTATAATGAAGGGTTCAAATATCTGAAAGTATCATTCCACTTTAAAATGAGGTTATAGTTAGTGAAGTGTCCAAATTATTAGTCTCAAAATCCACTGTTGGATGGAAAGATACCAAGCTCTCACCTTAGAGTTCCCACGTTCCCCTCACCAGAGGGCTAACATCTCACTTTAATTTACAAACACCTGAACTAAAATGGGGATTTTAGTCTGTCACCCTAAAATCTCCAATTCTACGTTTAACAAAGCTTATTTTCTTATTTATTTGCACTCAATCTCATGGACTACGTTCTCATCCATGAAATCAAATTTGATTTTTACTTTAGTTGTAGAAAGCATAGCCTTCTCGAATCGTATGTTTTTACAAAAAATTGTAATAAATCAATTAGTCAGATTGATAAGTAAATGAGGTACAAAGTTTGAATCATCACAATTAAGAATTTTAAAACATTTTCAATCAATTTAGATTCTTCACACAACTATATCTCATTGTATGGAGAAGGCCAAAACAAACTACTCAGAATTCATGAGTAAGATATAATAAAATAAGGATTTCTATATTTATAGAAAGAAGTTTACACTACAACTGAAAATAAAAAAAAAAATAACTTATCTTAATCTCCTCCCAAGCAAATCCTTTGAAGTCTTTTGAATCACTTTCTCTTCTTACAATATCACTCAATTCTCTCTTAGAAATGTAATGAAGAAGAAATCTCTCACTTTCCCTCTCCTCTTACAACTCTTAGAAAATCTTCCCTAAGCCTTTCTAGCCCTTACACATTTTCGACCCCTCTCCTTTCTAGCATAAAAGCTATATTCTATAATGTAGGGTTGAATTCTTAAGAGTTTCCTTCGACATCCTTTCAAAAATCCATCCAAATTCAATGCCTTTAGAGGAATAACCATTTCTGGCACCTAGGCGCCAGAATCCGGCTCTTAGGCGCTTCCTTCTCTGGATTCTAGTGCTTAGGCACCAAATCAGATGCTGAGGTGCCAATGCAATCTTGTACTCTGGCGCTAAGGCGCAAAATCAGGCCCTTAGGCTCCAGTTCAATTCTTACAATGAGCCATCTTTTGCCACCAAATTCCTTCCTATTTGCTTCTTTTAAGCCTCAAATGTCTATACTTAGCATACCTGCAACAAAAACATGAAAATTCCTTTCTTTAAAGTGCAATATCATTAAATATGAGCATTAAATGTATAAATAAAAGTTTAAAATTTTTAGGCATGTTAAAATCCCCCAAACTTAACTATTATTTGTCCTCAAGTAACTCTTTCACTAAGTAAAAATTATGACTTAAGGTAGTGAGCATCACTTAAAGACTTCTATAGTTTTTGTTTTATAAAAATAATAATAAAACTTTAATAAAATATTTAATGACTTAGGTTAAAACTAGGATGCAAGAATATCCAGTAATTAAGTTTAAAAGTTTTGAATTTCTATTCATTTCAAGATATTTGTAATTCATCATATTAAGGATGATTAGAAGAATTATATGAAAAAGAATTTCATTAGAACTTCATTAGTAAAGATGTTAATTCGTTAATTTAAGTTAGAAATGTAATTAAGCCCATTTTCTTAAGATAATTCAAGTGAAGCCAATTTTTAATTAGACATCTCCTCGAGCTTTTCCTCACAAATATTTTTCTTTTTGCTTTTATTTTTCTTTTAGTTTTGCTTATCCTTTTTTTTTCTTATAGGATCATTTTCAGTCTTTTCTTTTATATTCTTTTTCATATGAGGATTATTATATCTGGATAGCCTTTAATGATTTAGAACTTCACTATCCTCTTCTTAAAGTTAAAAACTTCTCACATTTCTTTCTTATAAATGCATATTAGCTTTGAAAATTATTTTTTCTAAAGTCTCAATTCTTTTTTTTATATAACTATAAGACTTCTCTTAATACTTCAAAAATTCAATTTCATTTACTTTAAATAATAAACAGATAACCTCATACTCTTATACTAAACATCTTAACTTTTAGAACTATCGTTTATTACTAAAGACTTTTACTTAAGTATATAATCATATTTATAAATTCAAAAAAATATAATTATCTTATAGTTGACCTCTGATACCAAATGTCATTTTAAAATATTTTTTTTAAATACAATTTATTGAGCACAAATAAAGTTTAGTCTCTTCTTTTTAAGAAAAGTTTTCTTTTCCCCAAACTTAAATTTTTAATAGGTAAAACATATAGAGTTGAAATGTAGGAAGAATAAAACAATAAATACAATTAATAATAGTAACCTTTTGTACAGGGTTTTGAACATGATTTTGTGCAGGTACTAAAAAAACGTAAAGCAGTATATAAAGTTCCTATAACATGTTATAACAAAAAGATTTGCCAAGTAAAAGAAGAGTTTTAAACATATACATTAAATATGAAAAGAACAGAAGCAAATATCCTAATATTACAGATAGCAAATTTTAGTACGACAACGAAACATAAATCGAAAACAAATACAAGTAAACATCACAGACACAAAACAAAACTACACAAAATCCATAAAATATCAATATAAGTCCTCCTCCTCATCACTATCAACATCTTCTTCTTCCTCTTCAAAATCTATATTCTCCTCAATATCTTCACTCTCATTGGGCATAAAGATGGGGCATGTAAGAAATTCTACTGTGTGATCATCCCTCATGAATTTCTCCATTGCCTCGTGATAAGCAATATCAAACTCCACTCTCATCTTGGTATACTCATCATTATGGTGGTGGTGACCTTATATGCTTTTTACTTGATTTCACAATGTCACAATATCTCCTTGTTGTATAAATAGTTGCTCCATTACTGAATCCACTGATGTAGTACCAGATGTAGAAGGTCTAGAGGTAGAAGTAGAGGGTCTGGAAGCTGAGATGGAAGGAATATCAGTACTTCCACCTCCAGTTTGTAACGCAACATGTAATTCATAAGTATGCACATTTGGCCTGCTGATGGGTTTAAAAGGTTGCAAAAACTCCTCCCATCTCTCATATCTAACATCAGATTACTCACAGAGAATAAAGAATAAAGCATGATACCCTAAACCTCAAATAGTTTTCCTTCTTAAAGAAATGAGGATATTTAGGTAAATAAGAGAGCCAATATTTATGTAGTTTCCTTATTGAATACAATATTTCAATATGGCTCACTTTTTAGTAACTTCACTAAGACGATAGAAGAAAGAAGTCTTCCATAAATAAAATAGTGTCATGCTCTGGAGTGTGCATTCAACATATAGGTAGAGAAGTTTACCTTGCGTTTGTTCTTTACTTTCCAAACTCCCCTTCCATCAGTCAAAAATGCAATAAACTCATCTAACATCATTTCAAAAGTCTCAAATGAAGTGTATTCATAATCAACAAAATACTGTAACTAGTAAAGAGCATTAATTCTTTCAGGAGTAAATTCTGGTCATTATAGCCTTCATGGAGGTTTGCATAAAATTCTCATACAATTGAAATAATGAAAACTGTAGGAAAAAAAGAAAAACTCTCCAAATGCTGCATTACAATCAAATTTTCTATCACACCACCAAGCATAAAGAAAGCTCACTCTTGGATCAACTTTTTAGTTCTGAACTCAGTATTATATTGCTATTGGGTTTTAAGAGTAGCAAATCTCGTTCAAACAAAATCAAACTTTCCTTTTCCCTTCTTCACTATAGGAGCCATGAAATCTCTTAAAAAATCCAAAATAATTCAAAATAAATTCACAATAAGGTTTTATGAACTCTTAAAATAGCAATCAATACTAAGAAACTTTAGACCATGGATTCTTCAATATATTTCTCCAAAATTTTCAATTTTTTGATATTTCCCCAATGTAGAAGAAATTCATGGTGAAAATAAAAAAATTCTAGGTCAAATACCAAGAGAATATGAAATCCAAGATTTTCAAACTGCGAAATCACCTAAAAAATGAATGTACGGAAGCCTAGGGTGTTGCTCGATGTGCCTTGCAGAGAAGAAGAGTAAACAGGCAAAACAATGGTGGAAATCAGGCTCACTTTTGTGATTTTAGACTGGTTTTCACGGTTCAGGCAATCTGATGCCTAGGCGTCAGGTTCGATGCTTAGGCCCAAACACTAATATTTTTTATTTTTTAATTTTAATAAAAGTGTTGAACACTGAAGCACTCCAAACTTTAATTAGCCTAATTTCAACTTTCAATTTCTCACAGACAACACAACATTCACTTATATATATATATATATATATATATATATATATATATATATNACTCTATTTCAGTAATTAAAATGCCTTTTTCAGTGTGTCTGTGGAGCGATTATTGTGTGCGGAGAGCGCACACAGAGCTGCGTGCGTTCTCCGATCACAGTCGCGTGTCGCGGTTGTATGACAGTGGGTGAAAACGCACGAAGCTCTGCTTGCGCTCCGCACGCAATAATTAGATGTGTCTGTGCGAACGTTTGGAGGGCGGTGTTGGTGACATTCCGAATTACAGGGAAGACCAGCAGATGTACAAAAAAAGAAAATGAAATCTGTGTTGCCATCATGATACGTGTCGGCCTGTTTTCAAGTCCTCTGTTTGAGAGTATAAGCTCATATTTATTTAGCTAAAAATTTATCAAAAAAAATATACCAGCATATTTTAGTTTAAATTAAGATAAGCTTCAAAACTATTAAAATACTTTAAAATTAATTTTCAGAACATNGCTCTGTTTCAGTAATTAAAATGCCTTTTTCAGTGTGTCTCTGGAGCGATTATTGTGTGCGGAGAGCGCACGCTCTGCGTTCTCCGATCACAACCGCTTGTCGCGGTTGTATGACAGTGGGTGGAGAGCGCACAAAGCTCTGCTTGCGCTCCGCACGCAAAAATTAGACGTGTCTGTGCGGACATTTGGAGGGCGGTGTTGGTGACATATACCGAATTACTTCAAGTCCTCTGTTTGAGAGTATAAGCTCATTTTTATTTAGCTAAAAATTTATCAAAAAAAATATATCAGCATATTTTAGTTTAAATTAAGATAAGCTTCAAAACTATTAAAATACTTTAAAATTAATTTTCAGAACATATATGATTACATTATCCTAACCTCAATAACTCAAAAAATTCTAAAACCCATCTAGATACAACTTAAATTAAAATTTTCTAAAATAATTTTCGTGCAATTCTATTATTATTTAGAATATTTGTTGCTACAACATAAATTTTAAAACTTGATCAACTTTAAAAAAAAATAGAAAAGAAAGGAATGGCTTGAAGCTATTATACGAGCCCCAGTCATTCCCGATGCGTCCAATAATTCGAGTACCATACCCTCTATCGTGGGGACTTGCAACTGACAAACAGATGGCGCAAAAAATTGATCTACTTATTCATAGTAAATTCTAAAAAAGCAATTTGTCTAATGTTATAAAAAGAAAAAAAATTTTGAGTGACGGTACAATATATTTGACCAAAAGAGTCAAAATCCTTAAATTTACATTAAAGGANTACCATACCCTCTACCGTGGGGACTTGCAACTGATAAACAGATGCCCAGCGCGGCGCAAAAAATTGATCTACTTATTCATAGTAAATTCTAAAAAAGCAATTTGTCTAATGTCATAAAAAGAAAAAAAAATTTTGAGTGACGGTACAATATATTTGACCAAAAGAGTCAAAATCCTTAAATTTACATTAAAGGATTAGCATAGTAGATAAAGAATGATCATTAAACTAAAATAGATCTAACAACTTTGAGACCTCATCTGTCTTTGATAAAATTCTTCAAATAATGTATACCTATGTCCACAAATAACCTGACCATAGACCAAAACAAATGATAGAACTAAGAGAGAGAGAGAGAGAGAGAGAGTTAACAATAAATATCAGTAAATTCGTTTATGCAGCTCAAACTGCCAACCTCATGAAGTATTTAATTTAGTTGAAAAAGAGTATAGTAAGTATTAACAAAAAAAAAATTGTCATCTTCAACCACCAGAATTATATAATGCATCCACAATCTCACAAAGATTCATTTTCACAATGCAAAATTTTCAAAATGAAAATTACTTATCTTTATCTACAACAACAACTGAAAGAGGACATCTAGCCCAATTTGTTCTGGAATTGAGAAAAGCTTAGACTTGATAATCAATCCGGTCATCTCTTTCCCTTCTTCACACTAAAAATCGATTCTTTTCAGTGACGATCAATAAAACTGTAGAGAAGAACAGTTGAGGTCTATCCGAGGCTTCTTCTTCGATGCCGGAATCGGCACGTAGGAGTCACACCTAGGGCACCGAGGATCCGAAGTAGAGATCAGCACGTATAAAAGACAAGCAGGACAGCCAACAGCAACCATTCCTCCAGTTGCTGGCGCCGGAGAATGTGGCGGCGAATCCTGAACTTCAGACAAATCAGTGTCTTCCGTGGCCCGTCGCTTTAAGGAAGAAGATGTAGTCGAAGATGATGGCGAAGCGGAACTGCCGCAGTCCGATCGCCGTCGGTGACTCCACCTCAACTCTCGCTCTGCTCTCTCCAACGCCGACTTTACCTTCTCAAGCGTACAAACGCTGCGATAGGTGGATGCTGGCGCGGCACAACGCGAGGCCGAGATCGCCGAGAGGCTGAGATCGAGCAAAGATGATTTCTCCGAGACGACGACTCCGCCTCCTGGGGGAGGTGGCGGTAAGTTAAGGTCTTGCAATTCGCGAAGCACCGGATCTGGGCCGGTCTTCTGGAACAGAAACCACAAAAAAATAATACGATATTAGGAAATAAAAGCGATAATCGATAACAAACTCACGAAGAAATCACAAATGTAGATCTCGAGGAGAAGAATTTAGAAAGTACATATAACACAGGAAAGAAAAAAAAATTACACGGGGATTCCTGCATTGAAGAATAATCAGACGATTTGCAGAAAAAAAATAGAATAAATCAATAAAAAAATTATCCATTGAAAAATTGAGAGGCAGAGCACGCAGGAACGATCTGAAAAAACTTTCATCGACTGGTTTCAAAACAACACGGATTGCACTACAATTACATGAATTCAAAATAAAGCAACAGAAAACGGAGAGGCAATAACTCGTCGATGTAACAATAATCAGTGATAAAAACGGCGTAAAAAGAAAAAAAAGAATTACCAGTTGGTGGAGGTGCAGATCCCAGCCAACGGGAACATCGAGCTCCACACCAACCTCGCCGCTTCCGACGAGCCCCTTCCCACCACCAAGAAGATCTATTGTTACGAGATCCCTCTTTCCATCACCATCCTCCTTGTACCCGCTAACCCCTCGTACCATCGAGCTCACCTCGGCAGCCATCATGGGCTTTCGGACGCCGCTAGGGTTAGGGTTTCGAAGATCTCCACGGAAGGCAAGAGGCCGACGAGACGGAGAGGAAACAGGGCAGATAAATGACGAAAAGAACATGTTAATTTATATAGGCTAATAAATAGATAATTAATTAATGAGATATTTGAATAGGAGGTATTAATTAATTGTTATGATTAAAGGTAGTTCATTATTCTTCATTAATTGTCTGAAGACTGATTGGTTTGTGATTAATAGTATCCGTTAAGACTGAGCAGAGGAAAGAATGCAAGATCATGTGAATTAAGAATGCCATTAATTAGAGCGCAGTTAATGCTTTATAAAGGCACTTCGAATTAATGGCGGGTGAGAGGGTATTTAATGTTGCTCTTAACTATTCGAAACTAGCAAGAGTTACATAAATTACATTAATTAGTAATTAGTATTAAGTATTTTAATTATACTTTAATTTTATATTCGGAATTAACAACAATCTTTTGAAATTGTGTGTCAAATTAAGTTGTCATTAAATGTATTAAATATGATGATTTACTAATTTCGAAAAGAAAATTAAAAAATTGATCGCCGGCAGGACAAATTGTTGAATCATTATTTTAATTTTATAGTATGCTAGTTGTGGGCTTCCCTCGAATGAAAATGTGACTATTGGATTTTTTCGCACAAAAAATTTTTTTAGTTTCACAGTAATATTATCATCTTTTTAAAGTTAAAATTTAAATTTATTCGTGAATCACACTCAAAGAACAAAATGTAAAGAAATAGAGATAGAGAAAGGAAAAAATGAATAACAATCAATGGTGTCTTATCCATAAAATATTTCACTTATTTATAGAGTAAGGTACAATGATGATTTTTTTTTAGCCACTGCTTGGAAGGGATCCATATTAGGGTATTTCTAGTATTTTATATATATGAGTTTATCATCAGGCTGTTTTTTGGCTCGACAAGCTAAGCATAGCGGACTTTGGGTTGATAGGATGAGCTCGATTATTTAAGCTTGGTTGGTATTAGTCGATAGGCTGATCGAGCCTGATTGTCATTCATTGATCCCTTGTGAAAAGCTTCTAGGGCGTCAATGGGACGATTGGAGATATTATGCAACTAGATCTTCCTTGGGATCGACTTTACTAGAGGTTAGACTATTGTATTGGGTCAGCTTTCTCGTAGTGGTTGGCTCAGCTGCCCTGTTTTCTTGTTTCTTCCTAAAAGGCCCCCAGATGGATCATCAATCGTATGTTTGTCTTCCTCATGGTTTAGTTTGGTTTGGCCTTGTTTGCTTGGCTCGTATGTTATCGCTTGATCAGTCATGTACGCCTCATGATCTTTTGGCAGTAGACTAGTGATGTGGGGTTTATTTATATGTTAGTAATGTTTTTCAATATCCTAACACACGTGACAATGAGACTAGAAAATATGCAAGACAATCACAATAAAAGTTTACATCGGTATCAATTTTTTTGTTAACTCTTTAAAAGCTTCCACTCTTATTGAATTAATATATAAATTTTCAATGTTAAATAGTCATTGGATTGCAAACGCAAGTATACGTATCACACAAGTAATAAAGGACTCTATTGGAGTCCTAAGTATTGATCCAACGGGGAGGTGGAAATTTTTATATTACCAACACAAACACACAATATCAAAACTACAAGAAACTTGAGTACGAAAGCAGGTTGAGGTTTGTATTAAACAACTAAAGAACTATGTTTAGTGCACTAATTTCTAAACTTTAAAGTTAAATCTAACTTAACTAAGCTAAGTTTTATAATGAAGGGTTCAAATATCTGAAAGTATCATTTCACTTTAAAATGAGGTTATAGTTAGTGAAGTGCCCAAATTATTATTAAATTTTATTGTGTCAAATAAGAGCAATTATATTGTTTATGCTCTTTATGAGTGATAAAGAACATTGGTTAAATTTAGAGTTTAGTCTCAAAATCCACAGTTGGCTGGGAAAATACCAAGCTCTCACCTTAAAGTTCCCACGTTCCCCTCACCTGAGAGCTAACATCTCACTTTAATTTCCAAACACCTGAACCAAATTGGGGATTTTAGTCTGTCACCCTAAAATTTCCAATTCTACGCTCAATAAAGTATATTTCCTTATTTATTTGCACAATCCCACGAATTACGTTCTCATCCATGAAATCAAATGTGATTTTTATTTAGTTGTAGAAAGCACAGCCTTCTCGAATTGTATGTTTTCATAACAAATTTTAACAAATCAATTAGCCAGATCGATAAGTAAATGAAGTTCAAAGTTTGAATCATAACAATTAAGAATTTTAAAACATTTTCAATCAATTTAGATTCTTCACATAACTATATCTCATTGTATGGAGAAGGCCAAAGCAAACTACTCAGAATTCATGAGTAAGATACAACAAAATAAGGATTTCTATATATATAGAAACAAGTTTACACTACAACTGAAAATAAAACAAAATAACTTATCTTAATCTCCTCGCAAGCAAATCCTTTGAAGTCCTTTGAATCACGTTCTTTTCTTACAATATCACTCAATTCTCTCTTAGAAATGTAACGAAGAAGAAATCTCTCACTTTCCCTCTCCTCTTAAAACTCTTAGAAAATCTTCCCTAAGCCTTTCTCACCCTTACACATTTTCGACCCCTCTCATTTCTAGCGTAAAATCTCTATTCTATAATGTAGGGTTGAATTCCCAAGAGTTTCCTTCGACATCCTTTCAAAAATCTATCCAAATTCAATGCCTTTAGAGGAATAACCGTTTCTGGCACCTAGGTGCTACAATCCGGCTCTTAGGTGATGCCTTCTCTGGATTCTAGCGCTTACGTGCCAAATCAGATGCTTAGGTGCCAATGCAATGTTGTACTCTAGCTCTTAGGCGCAAAATTAGGCGCTTAAGCTCCANGAGTCACAAATCACACCAAAAACTTGGCGCTGAAAACTAAAAACTAAATACCAAAAGATAAGCAATCACGATGTCAATTAATAAACTTCATCACACAGTCACAACATAAAAGTTCTCTTAAATCCAAATTCAGTACTTTAAAGCCACTACACACCTTCATTCTCCTCACTTTCTTCCTCTTTAAGATCTCCCATGGATTGGTGGTGCACATATAAGTTATAGAAAGGACGGTTAAGAAATTCATCTGTTGATTCATCCTCGATCCAAATGTTTGTCTTAAACATCCATAACATTGCATCTTAAAAAAGTGCAGCATGATCAAATTGTTGTTTGATTCACCAATCTAGATGGTCACATTAATGGGAAATGTTGTTAACTGCATTGAGACTATTAATCATCTTTTTCTCCATCTTCTAAATCGTTTCTAAGATAATAAATAAATTATTTTGAAGTTAGGGTTGTAAATATGATGTTCGATTCTGAGCAATTAATCCATAGAATCATTTCTATCATCCGCTTCTTCATTCTCCACACCTTCAAAGTTTAAAGTTTGGTCCATAGGTTTCCAAGGAAGAAGTATAGTTTCGTAATTTTTGTAAGGAACTTTTGCTTGGCTGCAAAGCAAGAATATAGTAGAAGGATGTCCTAATCCACGAGAAGATCCATTTAGTATCAAGCCGAGAATAGATCAAACCATTAAAGCCCCACATCGTTTAATCTTCCAGTTTGAATACAATAATTGAGGATATCACTCTCCTTGATCACTTTACTGAGTTTTGTAGTAGGATGTAATTTGGGTGATATGAAGAAATGTCAAAGCTTCGAGGCAAAATTTATTAACGAAGAAAGAAAACTTACATCACAATCATCTTTTCTTTCCCAAGTTCCATCTTCATCCATCAGAAATTTAAATACTTCATTTAAAATGTCTCTTGTAAGAGAGAAGTTGGAAAAATGACAAATTAGAACATTCTCTATCAAGAATAATTCATTGATTCTTGGAGGAGTAAAAGGTATCCACCTTCCTTGAACATAGACAACTCCCTTGTTAATCCCATGAAGAGTAGTATAAAGTTCTTTGATGACAAGAATGACTACGGCAACAGTAGTGTAACATGGTACTTCTCATCGCCTTTCCACAATTATCTCTTCCACACAACTTCCAGGACTTTTAAAACCTTAATTTATAAAACCTCTTTCCTTGATCAATTTTTTCTTCACATAATTTCTATCATATAATTTCTGTGACTCAAACCTAATGAACTTCCTTCAGTTCAAGATATTTGTAATTTCTGTTGGAGTTGGAAGCCATAAGAACAAGAATAGTGGATCCTCTCCCTCTCTACAGAATTAAATTAATTCCAAATGACGAGTTCTAAGAGTTTTATAGAGAAAAATTCATCCAAAAACTATGAATAGAAGTTTCTAGGCAGTTATTCTAATTGCGGCACCTAGGCACCCAATTTTGGCGCGTGCTCTATAAATTGGCACCTATGCTCCAGTTTTGGCACCTATGCTCCAGTTTTGGCACCTATGCTCCAGTTTTGGCACCTAGGCGCCAGTACACAATTCTGCACCGCCTTGTCTAAGGTCATAATAAAACTTATTCATTCTTTAAAATTCAATAATTAAGTGTTTTATGTCTTTTATGAACATGTAAGACTCTAAAGCACAAAGAATTCATTAAAAGAGCCAATTTAACATAAAAATAAATTAAAATTTACTATAATGATAACTATAGGTTCTCTCCCACAAAGCGTTTGGTTTAACGTCATCAGCCCGTCATTTCCAATCTTCACTCTGGATGACTCAACATTAGAGCCTCTTTAAAATTATATCTCTGGCAATCAAAGTAAGGTTTCAACCTGTGTCCATTAACCTGAAGTATTTTTTAGTCAACCAAGGTCTTGTTAGGCTTCTGCCACTCCACAACGAGATCTTCTATGTTGACATGATGTTGTGCTCCAGATAATCTTTTCACGAAAAAGTTCTCCAATTTAGCAATTGTTTTCACTAATTCATTAGGTAACTTTGCATACAAATCAAACAAGATTCCTGGTAAAATGCTCATTAACTGGCGAAAAAGTATATCTTCATTACCCTCAGTGTTGCAACAACTTACCCAAAAGTGTGCAATATGTTGTCAGTGGTTTCCCTTTCCATAAAAAGTATTGAAAGTTGGTGGTACAAATCCCTTAGGGTATGGTACGACATCAAACTCCTCTAGGTAAGGTCAACCCTTTAAAATTGATGCGCCTTCCTTAGATTGGGCTAAGGCCTCCCTTACTTGTTTCTCAACCAACTGCTTGATGTCTTTTTTTAGTATCAAAGTCTGAACTGAATCCTTCTTCAACAGGTCATCCCCATGACAACGACTTTTTATATACCTAAAAAAACAAGAATTTGATACCACTACTAGAAGATTTAAACCCTCGGCAATGATGCCAAAAACTTGATGCAATTTTTAATATGCAAGAATTTATGAACCCAGATTTATATATTTATAATGATTTTGTAAAGTCATATTTCAAACACAATTATACGTATCGCTCAATAATATAGAGGCACTAGTGGAGTCTCGTTTATCGATCCTACAGGGAAGCGAGGTAAGAGGTCCTTAGTCAAATTCTAATCTACTATTATTAGACCTTAGTTTGGAATGTCAATTAAAATGATGTTTTATCTAGAAAATACTCCTAAATATGAGTGTTAAATGCAAAGATAGTAACTATAACTAAATGCAATTATTAATTTTAAAGAGACACCTTTCTGGAGGAATTGGTTTGGAGAGTTTTGATATAATAAAAACTAGTATTCTTATGCAATGAATCAGATAACGTAAAGGAATGAGATGCATTAAATATTGTATGTGCCAAATAAGAGCAATCTTATTCTTTACCCTTTGGTCCAGGCATAAAGAACATTGACTAATCTTATGCTTGTTTACTGAATTTGTGGCTAGACTTGGAAGATGTCGGCTCTCACTTTGGAGCTCCCATATTCCCCTCGTCTGAGGGCTAACTTTTCCACTTAAGTACTCAAACAATAGGACCGAATTGGGAATTTTAGTCTGTCACCCTAAAATCTCCAATTTTACGCCCATCAAAGTATATTTCCCTATTTATTTGCATTCAACTCCCTGAACTTAACAATCCATGGAATTGAATGTGGTTCTATTGTTGAGAATTACACAGCCTTCTCGGGTCTTAATGTAATTACAACAAATTTTAACACTACAACTGGCCTTTATTGTAATGTAAATAAAGTGCAAGTAAAAACCATCACATTGATAATTAAATTTGCTTCTAACATGCATCACAAAATCCTAAACATGAATTACACTCATTACAAAAGAAAAATAAAATGAAAACAACGGCATAGTCTTCTCATACCATTATTTCCAAACAAGAAAAGAAAGTAAGAGAAACACATCACAAAGCATGAAGAAAACAAAATGGAATACTTCATTTCATCAAAGCAAATCCACTAGATAAGTGTTTACAAAACCATATGATAATGAAAAACATAATACTTAGCTTTTTCCCTTAAAAGAAAGAAGAAAATCTCTTCCACAAAGTCTCGCACCGATCCATGCATTGCTAGAACATCTTCTTACAAATTCTCTCAAAATCTCCTCTCTAATCTCTCTAAAAGGGTAGAAATCTACATTTCTACTCCTATTCTAAAAACCCTAAACTTTCTCCACACTTTCCTAACATTCATCTCACAAAAAACCTCTAAAAACCACCACTTTTCTAAACTAAATTCATTCTTTTAAAGTGTAGGGATGAAGTTTTAAGAGTTGCCACAAGATTCCTTTCAAAAAGCGTCAAAATACGTTGAATTTTGGCCCATAACCGCCAAAAGTGGGTCCATAGTCGTCCCGGGCGCCGTCGGCGGGCTCGAGGGTGTCGTCGGCGAGCTTTTCTGTCATTTTTTTGGTCTTCTCGGGTAAATCTCATTGTCGGCGCCGTTTTGGGCGCCGTCGGTGAGCTGAATGCGCAGCTCCACCGTTTCGCTCCGTTTTAGCTCTATTTCGCCCCATTTCAGTTGCATTGTGTTCCTAATAGATAGCCCTACAAAATAAGCATGAAAAAAACCTTCATTTAAAGTGTAATCTCATTCAAAAATATGGAAGAAGTGTAAAAAATATTAAGCATCGAAAGACTTACCAAAAGGTGACAGAGCAAAATTTCATTTCTTTCTCGTTTTTTGCTCCAAATTGCACCGTTTTTATTTCTTTTTCTCCAAAAGTCTATTTCTTGTACCGGAAACTAAAAACAAGCAAAATATCTTCCTTTAAAGAGAAATATCATCAAAATTAGTGTAAAATAGGTATGAAAATCTTAATATATTTTCCTTTGGTCACCCCATTAGTGGAAGTGACCTCTTTTCTTTCATCTATAATGTGTACAAACTCAAGTTAATTAAATTCTAGAGATACTACATATCGTGATTGTGATTGTCCATGCATTGTAGCCTTGGGAGGCATGGTGGTGGCCATCTCCTCCATTCTCTTTTCCATTTAGCTGATTTGCTCATCTCTTAACAATATGGCACTTTGCAAGGCATCCTCGGCATTCTCTTAGACAAAAGGTGGAGCATCGCCGATCTTGGTCTTGACGACATTGACTTCCATGAACTCATCTTTGAGAAAATGTAGCAAAATGTAATCCTCATCGTTGACATCAATTCCTCGCTTCTTTGTCAATTTTGAATTCTCAGCATTGAGCTTCCTTAATTTATCATTGACTACTTTCTCTTTAATTAACTTGAGATCGGCTTGCATTCTTGATTATCCCTCTTTTCTACAACAGACTCTAAATCAATGACAATAATGTCAGCTGGAGCATTAAACTCATGATCCATATTCCAAAATTTCCTCATGGGCTGATCAGGGCGTACTGGTGCAGCAACCTTAGGTACCCACACTTTTATCTTTTTTGTTGATGCCTTGGGACAAAGTGTCTCGGTGGTGACATCAGTATGCTGAAGAGATGTGTGCTCCCTATGGTGTGGACCAAGTATAGTTTAAAAGATATCTTCTCATTATCCTTCTTCTGGATTTCCTCATCACGATGGTAGATGGTACCCTCAGACCCAGACGTGACTTGACTGGTCTACATCTTGTCGGTCTCAGGGAAACAATAATAGCATCTGTAATAGTGGCAGCAGTATCGATATGAGTCCCTAAATATAATCTAGCAGGAACACAGGCCGGTGATGTGTTTGCTAACCTCTGTAACTGACAAGCTGGCCTGTCTTTCCTCAAAATCTCATTCTTCATCTTTTGTGACACTGCACAACCCATCCGCTTAAGCAGTTTGACAATAGAACATCCTTCTTTGTCTGTTAATCTCTCAAACATAGTACGAACTCGAGTGATAGAATTGGGCTTCTCCCTCTCTTTGACTTGACCATAAGGTGGTTGTAAAGTGGAAGCAACCCTATGGAGGCTTTCATCTCCAGTAGTGTCTCACAATGGGTGAAACCTACTCCCTCGGAGGAGAGGAGAGGCAAGTACTCTAAGTTCCCTAGCTGAGGAATCTCCTCGATAAAAGCTAACATTGCAGCCTTGGCCATAGCGACCCTCGTAATCTCTTACTGTTCCTCTTACGGTTACGGTTCCTCTTCTGAAACTTTGTCAGCAGTACAACCCTCAATCTAGAATTAATCTCGAATATAGACTGTGGAGGGGAAAACACATGAGCTAAATCTTCTTCAAGCAAAATCTCTTTTCATTTATCAGATGACATTGTGGGTGTAGTAAGAGAAAATTCAGTGGTGGTAGGTGTGACAACTCTCCTTGGCATAGGAGCAGCAAATCTGGTAGGTGCAGGAACGATGGAACTGATGGGTGCTAGGGCAACAACGAATTTCACCTTTTAAAATAAGGGAAATCCTAGCAAAAACTCAAATCAAACTCAGTAGACGACTCTTGGACATCTGGGGCGGTAACTTTCGCGACGAAGAATGGGGCCTTACCGAGTACTACTTTGAACTCATCAAATTTGTACATGAACATGATCATGAGTCCACGTTGTGGGCCTCTCGGTTGGTAGGCAAGTTGCAAGAGAAAGTTAAAGTTGGGGACAACATCGTAGCTGCAGAAAATGTTCCAAGGGTTAGAGATGGCCTACGCCTCGTAATTAAAGTGCTAGCACAATGAATTAATGAAGGTCATTCTGTGAACTGGGTACATCTTTCTCATTTTATTTTATTTTTTTTCAAGCATTTATTGCATTTCATTTTGGTTTTCATTTTCCAAAATTTAAAGTGTATTTTCAAATTTTTTGTTTGTTGGTGATTATCACGTTGAAGGCTTTAATATTATTTCAAAGATTTAATAAGAGTTAAGAAATGTAAAAACTAGGATCAATTTGTGAATAACAACCGAACCCAAAAGGCATGATTAAAAGTTGAAGTTTCAAGACCCAGTTTGGGACCAACTTAGCAACGCACGTCACCCAAGTGAAGCTAATGAGTCCTGAATCCCTATGTTTAAGGATGGTTAAACAGATGGTTCTGGAATAAAAATGAGTCGACCGTACTTTCCTAAGAAAAAAATGGGCAAAACATGTCAATGGAAGAAGAGTAATCTTGAACATGAGGGAGATGAACATATCACCAATGTTTGAAGATAAACCTCCTCATCATAATGGAGAGAGAAACTTGTCACCAGCAGAGTCACCAGAAATTGTCGGTCGTCAACATAAGAGAGTTGTTATTTGCTTTAAAAATATATAATTTAATTTAGTATATATATAAATTTGAAAATTAGCATTTTAAATTTAAGAAAAATAACATTTAGATTTTGAATAAAAATGAGACTAACAAGATCTCATTCATTTAATAGTTTAAATAAATGAGCATAATACTACTAACCATTCACTTATGGTGAAGGACATACACATTACTAAGTAGTAGGGCTTGATTAAATAAATTAATAAATTCATTATATTTGTTTGGTCTGTGAAACCTTTATGTTAACTAACAAGTTGCCCTATCTAATATAAACTATTAGATAGGGTTCATATTACCTGGATTCTAAAGTTTCCTATAAGGGAAAACCCTTGTAATTAATTACATCTTAAATGACCAAAGTCACTTAAAATAACTCTCCATTTAGGTTAGAGGTATTGTCTTCAAGATTTCAAAGTTTATGAATTTTAAGGTTTAATGAAGAAATATCAAATAAGAATGATCAAATATGAACTGTTACTTCAGAATCTAAAGGGGGAAAACTAGGGGATGTTAAGGATCGTGAGGCAAACCTCGGTGACTTCCCAAGTTTTTTTATAATTTGTCTTCGATTTTGAGGAAATATTATTAGATGTTTCATCGTGCTAATTTTTATTATCTAAGGGCTTACATTTGCATGATACCGATCATGCAAATAGCTGGAAGATAGGAGGGTTTATGTATTAACAAATGTCAACCTCAAAGCTAAAACGAGTTAAGGCTTATATTGCACAACATGGCTGTACAAAGGCATAAATATAAGATCAGAATTTATGTCATACTAGGTGGGCTATCTTAAAATCCTATGGTTTCTCATTTAATTCTAAGAAAAGGATTGTTGTTATAGACATGTTTGATATCTAAAAGATGTTCTACTGTACATCCTTATTATGTTGCCCATAGAATTAGCTCCAAACTCCTTGCGAAAGCTCCAGGTTTAAGGTTTTATACTTTTACAGTTTATGTGATAGGTTTTGTTGTTATTATTATTTTCAAGTGTTTTTTTTAGGGCAGTTTAATTTAATTAGAGCGACACCAGTTAAGATCCTATGATTCCCTCATTCTGACACCACTATTTTCTCTTGAATTTACTTAGTCTAAAAAACTTATTAATTTCATTAAAACCGGAGAACTCTCGTTAGAAACCGTAGGTTACCTCATCTGAGAAATCCTCGTAAATGCAAAAGGAGTGTATTATATTTGTTTATTGTTTTGAAAGTGTAAATTTAATTTTAAAAATAAATGCGGGTAAGAAAATGTTGTATGGTAAATAGAAAAATTGTAGTACGTGAAATGTAAATGCATACCTGGGCCTTTGCTACCGCTGCATAGTTATTCTTATAAAGCATAATATAATTTTTAAATAATTTAAATAAATTACAAGAAAATAAAATAAGAACATTTAATATGGAAATGTGAAAAGCGAATCGTAAGACAACACGATTAAGTAAAGGAAAACCCGTGGTCACATATGAAAGACCTGGACTAGGCGTAAGACTTCACTGAAGGTGGGGGCTCAGAGCTGGACTTTGTGCTTCCCAACCTTGAGTAAGAGCTACCAACCCAAAAAACTATGGAGGACAGTCCCTATCCTCGATCCAGATGATTAAACATGGACCTTTATATCCTTTCATTTTAGTTTAATTTTCATGCATATAGAGTTTACTTTAGTAGGAAGAAGTAGTTATATTATGAAAAGGATTGTTCTTTGAAATATTTTTGTGAAGCAGTATAGTTCACAAGTTGATTATTCTAATTGAGCTAGGACTACTAGCAACCTAAGAGTATCGGAGGCAACAATCTCATCAAGAGGCGGCGAATAGTATCATCCATCATTGTCCTATCCCTTTTATTGAAGATCATCAAGGTAGGTGATACTATTCTAAATCCCACTTCGTAACCCTCATTTAACACACATTAATATTATCTTCATCACCCTATCTACCTATAAAACAAACCTAAATAAGCCTGATGATCCATATATGGCAAAAACAAATATCTCTAGTTGCCCATAAGGATTTAAATATCTTAGAGAAGACATAAATCCTTGAGCATTGGGTTATAAATGTAAAATAAGTAATGTAGCGCATTTTTATTGATTTAGGTGAATTATCAAGTCCCAAAACATAACTTTGTGGGTCTCTATAGTGTTAAGCATGATTTCTATAAACAAAATATAATAAGTTTTATTGTCCTTCAAAATGTCCAAAAGATTGCAAAAGTGTTCAGGGCATAACCCTAAAGCACTTTTAAAATTTTCTAAGTCATTTCGGGTTCATTTAAATCTATTATGTTGTTAAGTTATTCATCTAAAGCTAAATTAAGATTCAGTGGTGATATTTTAAACTATGTTCAATTAACTTTGATGATTTAACTATCCCATGAGTGAAGTAATTAAGTACTCACTTGATGTTCCACTTAAGAATTATGTGAGTGGATGCCCTTAAGGGCAGGTTGAATCATTAAGGATCTTGCTCTTGATTAAAGTTGGGCTAGTAATGTTTTGAGGGTATCCATGACTAGATATGTTCCCCTTTTATAAACCTCATTAATCAAATTCAAATTAAGCATAATTCACTATAAGCCCTTAAATTAAATTTTCAGGGTAAATTTGTAATAATCAAAATGTTGGGCTAGATGGATTTATATATATTAAAAGTTCATAGTATTCATCTAATCATTGATTAGAGGCTTCAAATAAGTAAGTTATCATCTTTCTAGCTCAAGCCTACTACCTTAGGATCATCCAATTAGACTAACTTCCAAGTCACAAAATTTAGAAAAAAATTACAATTTTACCCTTATTATAGGAAAGGTGATGAATTGGTTTCTACCTCTTAAACCCTTATGTTTCAAACATCCAAGAGTGTTAATCAAGAACAATATTATCTATTTACCTTTTGACTTAGGCTGAATTTTAATCAGGGAATCAAAATCCCATAATAACAATTTTGCCCATAAGGATCTCCAGCTCATAATTCCTTAATCTAAATCAAATGACTTTGAAATTTTCTTCATACCCCACTCATGGCTCAATTAAAATATTAAAGGAGAAATTAAATTTTTTTCATTTCTATTTAATTTTTAATTATTATTTTTATTCAAAAATATGGATTTTCAATGTTAATTCATTCAATTAATCAAAGTGAAGTTTCTGTCCTTAAGAAAATTATTAGAAGTTCACGTAGGTTAGAGGACCACTTGGTCCAAATTTCATGAATTTTTGAATTATATTTTAGTTATTATGATTATTTGTTTATTTTGGTGATTAATTAAATAGAAAATACATTTTATTTCTAAAACTCAGTTTTATATTTTTCATTGATCCCGATGACTTCAAGGAACTTAGAGAAATTTATTTTACATTTTTGTGATTTTTAATTTATTTATTGTACTTATTTTAATGTAAAATTAAGGAAAATACATTTTAGGTATTAAAAAATACATAACTATATTAAGAAAATTAGAAAAAAAAGTTTTAAGTATCCCCAAGTGATCAGGAAACAGTTTGTGATATTTTCATTTATTTTTGCATCTTTGTGATTTTAAATTACTTTTAATTATTTTTAAATTAAAAAATAGCCCAAAAATAGACATTTTATTTTGACATCAAATTTATTTATCTTGCCCCTAGTCACAAGGATCAATTTAAACCACTTTTCATATTTTTCTAATTTTTCTTTTAATTTATATAATTATTTTAAGGAGAAATTCATTTTTATACTAAAAATGACCTTAATGGCCCTAAAATTTTTATTGAAGTCTCATGAAGTGGTAAGCCTCAATTTTGCACAATTTGGTAATTTTTTGAATAATTTTATATTTTTCATAATTTTATTTATTTCATTAATTTTAAAATAAGAAATTTTGTCTTAAAGTTTTAAATTTTTATTAATTTGTTTTAAGTTCCTCTAACTACAGTAAACCTACCAAACCCATTTTAATAATTTTTTGTCTTATATTTTACTTTTTATAATTATTTTAAGCAAGTAAGAGTGATTTACATTAAAAATTAGGGTTTTAAATGTTAGAGATGCTCTGTGACTATGGAAAAATCAAAGGACAACCCTAGTCATGTAAGAAATGAACCCTCCAAATTTATTAATTTTATGATTAATATTTAATAAGTTATGATTTAAACAAGTTTGAGAGAATTTGATTAATTTAAAAAAATATATATAAAGAAAAAATTTTATATTTTTTAGTCCACATTATTCTTCTCTCACACTGAGCATAGGGGTGTTTTTATTTTTTTTAAGATTTTATACACCAAGTTATGAATTTTTTAAGTTTTCTGAATTAATTTAAATAAAAAAGCCCTATTTTTCTAATTATCCACGCGATGCCAACTCATCCTAGGCAGCTCCGAAGACTTCGTGTGTCGTGCTCCAATTCGACGTCACTATCTGCATTAGCGGTGACTCGATTATGTTTTATGTTCCAAAGGTTTGATTGACGCCTCCTCCACTAATAGATCGATACATGCGCACAACTTACGACATCCGTTCATCGTCCCCATTAGACCTAAAATAAGAACTACTCATTTTCTAAACCTATGATTTCGCTTGATACTCAACCAAATTGCATGAGATTTGTTCCTATAGCTTCATCTAGGTGAGACAAAAACATCCATACAGTTAAAAACATATGAAATAAACATTCTTTTAATCATTGGTGAAACCGAGCGCAAATTTAGGGTTTTTAGTCTATATCTTCATCCAAGAGGTTAACCTCGATTGGACTGGTTGAAGACGATCGCCTTGAGTCCAAGAAGCTCCTATAGGAGTTACTTGGAGCTGAAATCAGGTCCAAATATGATTTCAACCAAATGGTGATTCGGGCTTGGTCAAGGCCTAGGTTAGGGTGCTCGAGTGAGTGGGTTTTTGGGGGAAACTTCCTCTTTTGCTCTGGGAAAGCTTTTGGAACAATAAATTTGAAGTTTGGAGTTTGGTGGGATGATCGTGAAAGGTCCTGGTTTTAGGTGATTAAATTGAGCTTGGGCAGTGGATATAAGTGGTTCAAAATGATAGGATTGAGCTTAGGAAGGCTGGAGGAAGCTTTGAGAGAAATTTAGTGAAGTCTCTCCAAGGAATTGGCAGCACTCCTCTAATGGCTATGAGAGGGGTTCAATTCAACTAGAATTTGGTTTCAATTGGGCTTAGACATGATGAATTTTGATTTTCAGTTGAAATTGGGGAAGTTCGAAATCAATTTGGTAGAAATTGGGGATGACTTGGGGATTATAACAATTTAGGGGCAATTTGAAAACTTTGGCCAGTTTTGGCAGATTTAGGTGCAATTGGGATCATTGGGTGGCTAGGATTGATTTTGGGGATGTCTTGAGTGAATTTGGAGGTTTTTGCAATTTTGAAGACACCGGGGGCATTTTGATGATTTGTGGAAAATTAGGGGTATTTTGGACAATTTAAAGGGTTTGAAGTGGTTCGTTATGATTTTTGGGTGAGAGTTGACAATTTGGGCAATTTTGGGGAAATTAGGGTTTGAGGCCAAAGTTGGATGTTTAGGTGGAATTGGAGGTAATTGGAGATGCTAACCATAATATTACCTTCTTTGAGCTATGAGACCATGGGGAGGGCCATTTTTTATCCTCCATGTGTTCGTCCTAACCATCCTAGCCAAAGGCTAAGTGTTTAGGGGGGACCATCCACATGAGTTTCTAAAAGAGAAGGGAAAAGGGTCAAGGGTGAATGATTTTTAGGGTTGAGAATTATGTGTGTGTGCCTGACCAAGACCAAGACCAAGACCAAGCCACCCAGAGCTAACCCTAAGGTCTGACAATGTTATGGGGGGCTCTCCTTGAGCTCCCTCAAGTTGCTTTCAACCTTCTAAGAGCTAGAGTTCAAAACCAACATGTGTAACTCCAAGAAGAGTAAAGATATGTTTAGAATATCTAATGGATAGGGTTTCATTACTTTTCCTCTAGGATAGCCAATAGTAAAGTCCTACAACTAGAGATTCTAGGCTTCTAAAGAAGAAAACTAAACCTCCACAAAAGTGAGGTCAACAAGGTGCCTTGGCGCCCATGGGACTGGCTCCTAGGCACCAATATTGTGGTGCCTAGGCATCCTCGGGTTGCCATACTAAGACTGGTTCTTAAGCGACTAGGGGTCTAGCGTCTAGGTGCTAGTCACCTGGAATCTCCATTGCTCCAAGTCTCCTCTACTTTGCTCCAAGTCTTCTCCACTTTTCTCCATATCCAACACCTATTGTACTTGCAAGAAAAAACTTCAAAATACCTTTTTTTAAAGTGCAATTTCATCCATAAATATGTGTAAGACATGAAGGAATTCAAGTGAGCTTTTCTACACCACAAATAACACTAATCATGCTAAGAATGAAATAAGGTACATTTTTGCTAATGTAAGTGGCTTATAATTCCTTTAGTATTATCATTTTAATATAATGGCTCTTTGGAAAAAAATATATAGATAAATAAATAGCGACAAATGTAATCTTGTCAACCACTAATATATGAACCACAAATGTTAAGACAACTTATATGAGAGGAGAAGTCCCCCTCCTCTACGTTCTTTGTATTTTTTTTATTAATCCTTCACTTATCAAAACTATTGGACATAAAAAGTTGGATATTCCTTATATTATGTATATTTTTACCTTTCATAGTAGATTTGTTTATCTATGTATTGTGGATTTAGAGTATTAAAGTCAAGCTACATATATCTTCATATGTTTTTCCAAGTTTTTCTCTACTCCTTATTTTTCTTCATGTCAATGTTAATAAATACTTCAAATAATGAAACGAGTTTTTGACTATTACTTTGAGCACTTTGTCTTTTTGCTCTTTTGCTGCTACTTCGTCTACCTTGGCAACCACATGATGTCATTTTAACGTTAACTATTAGCATACTCAAATATTTTTATTTAAACATGATATGTATAAATTTAACATGAAAAATCCAATCACATTTATTTACTAAATTTAATTAGTGGTATTTATATACATACAACACAATTTTCTTGTATTTACATATTTAACATTTAAAATTTGATTTTTACATTTTTTTAACAATTAAAATTTTCATATAACATCAAAAATACCATTATTAATAACTTTTATAAACTATAATACACCCATTTATGCGTAAGTAAAGCAATATAAATGTAAAAAAAAAGGAAAATCAAAGTTTGGGTGTAAGATATATAGATGTATAAGACGTACATAGTATGTATTTAAATATTCTATTTAATTTACTACAATTTGTCAAGCTTAAATAAAAAATGCTATGTTAAGCATTTAATTTGGTTATTAATTTATAATTTTTTAAACATATTAATCTATTAAGAATTGTTGATTAAAAAAGATATGACAAATAGATTAAAGTTTTCATTTAAATTTAAAGAAAAAAATTTGATACTTTATGCAATTCTCAAATATGTATGTGGCATTTAAAAGTTGCATTAAATTAATTAAGTTTGTCGAACTTTGAAAATTAGAACTTCCTTTAAAATCTCTCTCAATTTAAAGTGTTAGGGTATAAACATCAATGAATTAAATGCACATGTGTTTATATTTATGATTTATACAAGACATTTTAAAAGTTGTACAAGTGTTTTGGTGAAAAGTGTAATATAAGCGATTTAACATTTTAAATAAAATTAAACACCAATATGGAGTTAACTCTACTATTAGTTTGGTTTATCTAACATTCCAAGAGAAATAGAAAGAAAAACACATCTTTAATAAGAAACTTCCTCTATTTCAATGGCTATGACAATTCTATGCATACCATTGCTTAAACAGCTACGACCAAATCTAGACATTGTGGTTGCCTTGGACTGCCAAATACGGATAGTATCGACATGATGTGTACATCTAAGATGATTTGCATACACTTCAGTGCAAATTCCATTATATTCAAGCTGTGTTTGAAAAATTATGGTTCTTTGTTTCTTATATATTGAGAAGAAATCATTCACATCTTTTGAAAGCCCTTATACAAACTATTACTAGACATCCCATAAGCTTTTCTTTCAAGGTGAATTGTGATAACAATCTCCTCTTTTCTTTAAAATTTCGATTAGATGCAGTTCTTTTTATGATAAATTTCAAAAGCAAATCTTTTCTAGTTCCCTTGCCCTCCTACCTCTATGATTTATGAGGTGAATAACAAAAAAAAAAAATTTCACTTCCTTATAATAATAATATTGATGAAGATTGTTCGGATCTCATTCAAAGTATTCATATTGCTTAACAAAATAATACTTCATTTTATATAGGAAAATATATTTATTCAGATAATGCGGTTCACTACTTTATGACAGTCAGCCATCGGTGTCTTGGAGAAAATTTCCTTGGTTTGATGACTACTCATTCAAATATGCTAGTTTCACTTTGATAATCTTTTTTTGGTGGTCTCAAATCTAAGAATATTCTTAATGAAAGAGAAATTCAAATATACCATCAATGTGTTCTCTGTATGGCGGACTATAAAAATTCACAATTATTTGTTTTTTAAATGTCTTCTCACTTTTTTATTAAAAAGAAAGGCCCTTTCCATTTTCGTGTATTTCATCATTGGTTCTTCTGATCATAAATCACGGTTCATGTTGATATTATAAATTATATGATCACCAAATAATTTTATCCATTGTTATTGCATGTCATATATTTCCATATATGTTTTGAGACGAATTCTAGAAATTTCAATAATTCTAGTGCACAAGTTGATTACATTGTCAATCATGTTTGTTAAATGATCAGTCAAATGATCAAAGAAAAAAAAAAGAGCAAAGTATCCCCCAAAATACTAGTAATTTATATCTAATACAACTCATTTCTTCTCTAATGTTACTTCTTTGGCATTTTTCTTAATTTATTGGAAGACTGATTCTAGATAAGTTTGGTTCATTCCATAATCATAGAAGTCTTGAGGTTGTTTTCAAGACATTTTCCATATATCTTTTGGGTCTTTGGATCTCATTTCTAACGTTGGAGAAAATCATTCATGGTGCGGCCATGGCTAATATTCTTATTATTTTGTGTCTCTACTGTTGGCTTTGGATATTATATGATAAGAACAGACATTACTATTTTTCTCTATATGAGGTGTTCTTTTTAATTTTGAGAAGTATGATGTTATCCTCACCTAAAGGACTCAATCAATTATATTATACTACCTTATGTTTTTTGTTTGTCTAGTTATTGGTATATTTACGGGCTATAATTATTGTCCTCTCTTGGGATTTATTACAATTGAATGCTTCAACTATTTTTTGGGATCTCAATAGACTATAAAGTTCTACCATCTTAAATGTAGTTATAACTATTAAACATTGCATTATTGAGTTATTTATCTATGTTGTGATCACAGTATGCTTTATGGGTACTAAAATATTAGCTAATGTTTTTTTATGTATCCACCATGGATCTTCTACTTGATTTAACATTATATGCTCTCTTGGACCTCTCTCTATACCATTACTTTAACCAATGTAAATCCTAAAATAGACAAGCGCTTTTCTTTTCTGATAAGCCTGAATGGAGTCCAAATCTGTGAGCACATGATTATTGGATAGCCCGAGCTCCACTTGATCTTTCTTTCAACCTTTTTCTGTCATTTTCATTTCTGATTGTTTTTCACAAGGTTTTATCGTGTTTCACAACGCTACAAGTTTTGCTTTCAATTTGTACTTGAAGACAACATGAAATCATCTTTATTACTAAGGAATGGTTGGTCAATACTCCTCAAATTTTCCTAAAAGAAAAAACATTCAAAGATTTGTTTAGGGCCATTGTGAATTCCTACATAACTTTTTGTCAACATTTAGTGGGAAGGAGATTCTTAATAGTTACTAATGATATTAAACACTACAAAACTCTTATTCACTTTTAAAAAGATCAAACAACATTTTTCAAACTATTATCACACTCTAAAATGTTTAGATATTAGATGCATTTGTATTATAATTTATTATAACAACAAGTAATATCTAGCCAAACATGGCTATACTATGCACTAATAATATCGAAGTAAATTCGATGACTTCTAAATCTCTCGTAACCAAGTTTATTCAGAATATTTGAGCGAATTTTCTAATTGATTTTATGGTAAATAAATGATTTATTTATTTTTAGGTGCTATACCTCTAATTAAAAATAAATTATAGGAATTAAACTCCTCGAAAAATAAGAAGAAAATTTATAAACATATTTCTATCTTCATTACGCTTGTTATTGATTTCAAAGTTCAATGCCTTGCCTCTCAGTATATCTCAATTATTAAGCCATTCAGCCTGAAAGATATATATAACTAAATTATTAGATAAATACAAATATATTATTAGACATTTATTATGTGCTGACGGCATAATAACTTAGATATATTTGCTTATTTAATAATTTACTTTTGTTATCAATGACGTAATTGTACTGGGAAATCATGGCATATGAAATTAGGGATATTTGTTATAAATTTAATCATATTCAGATATAAAATATAGTTTAGTTATATTCAAAAAAAATTTATGTACACACAAGTTTATAATATTAATAAATATTATATATTCTTCGATATAAACATACGGCTCCATAATGCCGTGATTACACGGGTGCAGCTAACAGCGTGATTTATGGCTGAAGGAGAGGCCATAATTGCCGTAACGTATGGCTGCAATTGAAGGAAGGATGGGTCCCGCTGGTTCAGGTCTAAATTAATAGGCTGCCGCCTCCCCTTATGGTTGTTTTAATTGCGGGCCACCCGTGGACATTGTTGTTAGCCGAATTAATTAAGACTGCCATTATTAGGGTGAATTTTTCTGTCTGGAGTTTGAACATGCGGTAATGGTCGTGATGCAGCGGAGGATCGGACCTTTTGCTGTATCGCTGCATCCAGTCCGTTGTCCGCACGTCCGAATTCCGGACCGAAAAACCGCTCTATTATTAGGGGGTGTAAATCTTGATTGACAAATACAATTTGTGTCAAATTTAAGTTAAACCTTTCCTCTTAATAATGTAATTAAATATACTTATCTAGTGCTAAAAAAATTTTAGTGTATATGAGGAATGCTTTAGCATGAATGCCAAGAAGATCTAATTACCCAGAAGAAAAAAAAGACAGAGATCCAATTATTTAGCAGAAATAACCCCTTAATCAGAGCTGAGGGTCGACCAGTTGTAAATTACACGAACCTAGGACTTAGATTAAATGAGTCGAGCAAAGAAATCGACTTGCCTATCATTACAATTCAAATAAAGGAAAGAGTTTAGTATNCGCCATTATTACGGTGAATCTTTCTGTCCCGGGACATGCGGATAACGGTCGTAATACAGCGGGAAGACGGACCTCTACTGTATCGTTGCATCCCGTCCGTATGTCCGGACTCCGGACAGAAAAATCACTCTATTATTAGGGGGTGTAAATCTTGATTGACAAATACAATTTCTGTCAAAATTTAAGTTAAGCCTTTCATTTTAATAATCTAATTAAATATACTTATCAAGTGCTAAAAAATTTTAGTGTACATGAGGAATGCTTTAGCATGAATGCCAAGAAGATCTAATTGCCCAGAAGAAAAAAAAATAGAGATTCAATTATTTAGCAGAAACAACCCCTAATCAGAGCTGAGGGTCGACCAGTTGTAAATTACACGAACCTAGGACTTAGACTAAATGAGTCAAGCAAAGAAATCGACTTGCCTATCATTACAATTCAAATAAAGGAAAGAGTTTAGTATCGCCAGTAGTCTCATGGACGTCTTTCAGGCTTTTCATCAGAGGCCTAAGATTGAGAATAACATAGCCTATAAGAATCTTGAAGTAGCTCCTCGTCAAGAAATGAGTTATCTATCGGGTCAAGGTAATTCGCCCTCTGCTCGATAGTCTAGTCTAGTTCTGCTGACAGAAGTTCCTCATCTAGTGATGAATGATCAAACTAAAACAACCAATAAGCAATGCTAAGTTAATCAAGCAAGTCCTTGCAACCTAAATACAACTAAAGACTGACCGATAACCTCGATTCAACACAGTCAAACGAGCAGATTTTGCTGAGCAAATGCCCATCGAGTTCAATCGACCAAGTCAGAGGGTAGTCGAGCAATAGGCCCATACACATGAAAGGCTTAAAATATCCTATAACATTGCCTTTAAGGTAGAGTAAACATGTAAATTCACACATTTTACCCCATCTATAAATATGGGGATCATTTTATGCAAAAAGACTGATTATTGTTCATCACTGTGCATTTTTTTATCTCTCTCCTATTCTCCCTCTCTGTCTCTCCATCTAGTCCTACACTTTATTCCTTAGGTGTGATTCACAGAATATTTAACAACCTAAATGTTACAGTGAGCGTGGATCATGCCAAATACAAGTAGAAAAGGGCACGCCAAGAACAAAATCACTGTAGAGATAAGGGTAACATGAAGTGCATGTAGCCGCGGAAATAGTGTCACTACGTCATGAACAATTCCTTCGTGTCCAATGTCGATTGTTGGATGTTGTTATAGTTGACGAGTCACCACTCTGTTTACCTATCTTATCGCCCTATTCTCGAAATAACTTATGATTTTGGATTATGTGAAGGATCCTCAGATGTTAAGAAACTCGGAGAAGGAAGTAAAATGACTAAAAATAGAAAACAATAGAAAAAATGAAATGTAGGGATGATTTCCATTGTCGTGAACATTATCGAGAAAATAAATTCTCGTATAAGGAAAACAACATGAAAAACTTGATAAGTAGAGATATAGGTATATTACCTATTTTGAGTTCTTCATTCTCCTATAAGAGCAAGCTCTTAAAGTTAATTACATCTTAGACAGTATAAACTGTCTCAAAAAACACTTGATTATCGTTAACCCTCATTCTTTTAAGAAATTTAATGTCAAGATCAAGGAAAGAAGCATCAATGTTTGAGCCTAGGGTAATAGGTTTCTAAGAATTTGATTCTACCTTAGAGGTTTTCTTTTGTCATTTTTTTTTTGTTAATGTCATTTTGTTTTTATTGTGTTTTGTCATTTTAATTTGTTTATGTCTTATTTATGTTGTTTGGTTTTGTTGTTTTGTTGTTCTGTTGTCGTTGTTTTATTGTTTTCATTTTGTTTATGTCGTTTAATTTTGTTGTTGTCGCTTTGTTTTGTTTATTTTTGTTGTTGTTTTGTTGACTTGAGGTTCACATTTTCTGCTTCAGAAGGTCATTCTGCAAAACAGAGTTAGCACGCCCTAATAACATGTAAAGTAACTTTAAAATGTAATTTGTTTCATGTTTTCAACAAGCCTGCAAAGCAGAACACAATTAGCATGAAATCATGTTTAAATTTGTAAATTTAGTTGGTTGAATAATTTTTAAATGACGCAATCAAGATTTTTATGGCTCCGTCATCCTGGGGTCGTAAGGTATTCAAATATACTTAGTCTAAAAGGTGTTTAAACCAGATCTGGAAGATTCTTGTCAGTGATACACCTAAAATATATAGTATTTTTAACACATTTTTATACCTATTTTTGAGATATTACGCTTTAATGGAAGGTATTTGTGTGTTTTTCTTTCAGGTACAAGTAAAAATGTGAATGCTAAAAAGAGTGAAAAAGAATCAAATTTTTATACCAGATCCCGCGCTTAAACGTCGGTGAAACAGAGAAGGCCGCGTCTAAGTGCTAAAGGCCCCGCGCTTAAGCGTCAGAGGCAATATGTGACAGTTTACTTCATTTAGTGGAATTTTGAAGGGACATTTAAGACAATATTGGCTAAAGAGGGTGGTTATGACCACTAGAAATGAAAATATGGTAGAAGACTTGTGAAAAGAGGCATCCTTGGGAAAATACATCGAATTTGTACACATTTTGAAGAGTTACCAAGACACCTCTTGGAGATTTATAAAAAAAGAAAGTTGAGACTTTTTGAAGACTCCTGAAAAGTGATAAAAAGGGATAGTTTTGAGAGAAACATTTGGAGAGATTTTTCAGGTACCACAAATTTACTTTATTCTTTTTATTTTTAGCTTTATTGCGAGAGCCAATAGTGTTGTAAAAGAGAAGAGATTCAAAGTAACTTCAAGAGTTTAGTGGAGGATTTGAGATAAGTTGTTATCTTTTATTTTTAAACTAATTTTGATTTTAATCGAGACTTCTTATTGGTTTGAAAATGATTTGTACTTTTAAACTAAAGTATGGTTTTGTTTTCTCTATGGATTCTGAGTAGTTTTCTTTATCTTTCTCCTTAAAATGATAAGTAATTAAAGTGTTGGATGAAAGTTGTGGAGAGTATTAATCTTTAATGTTGGAAGAAATTGTGATGATTTAAATCCATGTACTTCATTTACTTCTAGATCTGACATATCTAGTTGTTAAAACTTGTTGTAAGAACATGTAAGAACCGGGCTGGTATTGCCTCAATCAACAAATGGAAAGAATCACTTGAGGTTGTATGAATGAGAATGTAATTCATATGATTTAGTGCAAATAAATAGAGAAATATTCCTTGAAGGGTATAGAGTTAGAGGACTTTAAAGTGACAGGTTAAAGCCCCCAACATGGTTTATTATTTTAGGTTCTGATACAAGATATTAGCCCCCAAGTGGAAGGAGTCAAGGGAACTCAAGAGTGAGAACTAGTATCTTCCCTGCCTAGCCGGTCTTCAGAACTATTTAAATTTTAAATTAGTCAATGCTCTTTATAGCATCTCTAGTAAAGGTAAAGAATATTATTGCTCCTATTTGGCACAACACAATTTACATGCTTCCATAATAGAGTTCCTATACTTATTATTGATTCATGATAAGGAGAAAGATACTTTCATATTCAGTGCTTTTCTTTACATAAACTCAAGTTATCTTTAGAAGTTATTACTGTTTTATCAAAATATAAAAAATACTAAAAAGATTTGAATTTTAATTACTATAAAAATATCTATAGTTTAAGTAATTGTTTTTTTGAAATAGAAAGTTCGTTGTCCAATAGTGCATATTGTTAATTTTTCCTGTGGGTTCGATATTCAGTTCTTAATCAAAAAGTCCTATATTACTTGATAACGATACATATACTTGCATAGTATCCTAATATATATATATATATATATATATATATATATATATATATATATATATATATATATATATATATATATATATTAAAAATTTAAANAGAACTAAAATTTATGTTCAACCTTACTAAAGCCTAAGAATTGAAATTGTTTAGGTTCAATTTATGCGGAACCTAAGGTTAGAGATATGTTTAGGTCCAATTTAGGAAGAACCTAGGGTAAAATGGTTTAGTTTCAATGTAAGTAGAACATAAAGTTTAAGATAATTTAAGTCCAAATTTGTTAAGACCTTCGACTAAGGTTCAATTTGGGTAAAAATTAAGGATTAGAGATATTTTTTGGTTCAATTTAGGTAAAGCCTAGGGTATGAAATGATTTAGGTTCAATGTAGGTATAACCTAAAGGTTAAGATAATTTAAGTCCAATATAGCTAGGACTTAAGATTCAGGTTCAATTTGGGTAGAACCTAGGGATTAGAGATAGTTTAAGTTCAATTTAAATAGAACTTAGGGTATGAAATGGTTTAGGTTCAATGTAGGTAGAACCTAAAGCTTAAGATAATTTATGTCCAATGTAGGTAGGTCTTATGATTTAATATTCCTTAGGTTCAATTTGGGTAGAACCTAGGGTATGAAATGGTATAGGTTCAATGTAGGTAGAACCTAAAGTTTAAGATAAATTAAATCCAATGTAGGTTGGACTTAAGATTTAATATTACTTAGGTTCAATTTGGGTAGAACCCAAGGATTAAAGATAGTTTTAGGTTCAATTTAAGTAGGACCCAAGGTATGAAGTTGTTCAGGTTCAATATAGATAGAATGTAAGATTAGATATAATTTAAGTCCAATGTGGGTAGGACTTAAAGTTTGATTTAACTTAGGTTCAATGTGGGTTGAACCTTAGGGTTCAAGTAGGTTTAGGGTTGACTTTGAACCTAAAATTTTAAGTTTGACTTTGATTCAATGTATGTTGAATCTAACAGTTTAGGTTTAACNGGATCAAGTTTTTGGTTCTGTTGCAAAGTAAGAAAACATAAGTGAAAAATATTATCAAAGACATTGTCATACTATTGCATATAAACAGTCGGGATCAAGTTTTGGTGCCGTTGACAGGGAAAATCGAAAGATAATTGATTAAAAGCAAATTTCTACTTTAGAAAGTCTTGGTTAAACTTTAAAAGTTATTGTAGGAATATCTTATTATAGTATTTTATTTTTGTGTATTTTATTCTATGTTAGTTTATGTGTAGTTCAGGTTCTGAAGAACTAATGCCCTATGATTCTGAATTAGAAAGAACTGTTAAAAAAAATAGAAAAACAAAAAAAAATTAGAAAAACAAAAAAAAAAATTAAAAATTTTGAAAATTCTAAAAAAATACAGAAATGACAAACCAAATTGATCAAAATGCTGAAATTCATCAAGAATTTAGACCTTTACAAGATTATGTCAACCCTACGGTAGATGAACTTCATTATAGTATTCAAAATCCTACTGTAGTGGCCAATTCATTTGAACTTAAACCTGTTATTATCCAAATGGTATCAAATAATCAGTTTGGGGGATCACCAACTGAAGATCCAAATTTACATCTTGCCAATTTTCTAAAATTATGTGCTACATTTAAATACGATGGTGTATCAGATGATGTCATAAGACTTAGGTTATTTACTTTCTCACATAGGGATAAAGTTAAGATGTGGTTGAATTTGTTAGCACCTGGATCTATCAGAACATAGGATGATTTAACACAAAAATTCCTTGCTAAATATTTTCTACCATAAAAAACTGCGAAGCTTAGAAGGTATTACACAAAAATTACTTGCTAAATATTTTCCACCATAAAAAACTACGAAGCTTAGAAATGATATTACATCTTTTAATCAATTTGAAATGAAATCTATTTATGAAGCATGAGAACAATTTAAAGAACTCTTAAAAAAGTGTCCAAACCATGTTATACCAAGATGGGTTAATAATTCGAACTTTTTATAATGGATTAGCTAGATCTCTTAGATTTATTATTGATGCCGCTACTAGTGGTTCATTGATGTCAAAACCATTTCATGATGCTTATACTTTAATAGAAGAAATGACTACCAATAATTTTCAATGGCCTTCTGAGAGGGTGAATCCTAAGAAAGTAGCCAATATTCATGAATCTGATGCATTTACTATGTTAGCAAATCAAGTTGTTGCAATTTCAAGGAAGTTAAACCAATTTGGAATGAACTTTTCTCAACCAATCTCTATGATTGAAGAGAATTCATTAGGCCAAATGGTAGATTCTCAAGCATCATTAGAAACCTTGAATGCCAGAAATAACAAGCAAAATAACCCACATTCAAATTATTATAACCTAGGTTGGAAGAACCATCCCAACTTCAATCGGAATAATACTATGGGTGATAATAATCAGCAATGGAGGATCAATCAAGTAAACCCTTTGGGAAATTGGAATAACTAAGAGAATAATAATTATAGATCTTCTTATCCTCCAAGTTTCAATAGTAATCCACAATTTAAGAAGAAGAAGTTGTCTATAGAAGAAGTGGTGTTACAAATGAGAAATCAGTTACAAAGTCAAGGATAAATATTGAGAATCAACTTAGACAAATAAAAAAATCATCAAGTAATAGATCCTAAGGAACACTTGGTAATACTGAAACTAATCTGAAAAAAACAGAATAAAGAGCAAGTAAAAGCCGTTCAACATAGAAGCGGAAGAGAGTTGGAAGGTAGGGTTTAAAAAGAAACTGAAGTAGAGAGAGAAGAAATTGAAGAATCAAAAGAGGACACTCCAAAAAGTTTTGAAAGACCTATTTCTCCATTTAAAGTTAACTTAGAAAATCCACCACCTCCATTTCCTCAGAGGTTCGTCAACGGAAGTTGGATAAGCAATTTTTAAAATTTTTGAAAATTTTTAAGAAGCTTACAATTAATATTACATTTGTTGAAGCCTTAGAATAAATGTCAAGCTATGTAAAGTATATGAAGGATATTCTCAATAGAAAAAGAAAGTTTAAAGACAATGAGACTGTTGCACTTAGTGAGGAGTGGAGTGTAATAATTCAGAAAAAGCTTACAGATCCTGATAACTTTACAATTTCATGTGCGATAGGAGACAGATTTTATAGGAAAGCTTTATGTAATTTAGGTGCAAGCATTAACCTTATGTCATTATCAATATTTAAAATATTATCATTAGGAGAAATAACCCCTACTACTGTAACTTTGCAGTTAGAAGATCGTTCAGTAATACACCCTAAAGGAGTTATAGATGATGTCCTAGTGAAAGTGGAACAATTTATCTTTCCTGTTAAGAATAAAAGGGCAAGAAAATAGTTATTAAAGATTTATAAGACCATTTAAGGGTGGTTGACTTAGGCTAGATGTGCATTTCACTTAAAATCAAAAATATCAAAATTCATGCACTGGTGCCTAAGCGCCAAGGCCCCACTCTTAAGTGTTGGATAACCCAAGAAGTAGGTGCTTACTCGCCAAACTACTTGTGCTTAAGTGTTGGTTCACATAAACCAGTTCGCGAAAGGTTTAAAGTGAAAAATTGAGCTGAAAATCGCCATTTTCACCCCAACATCGTCTTCTTCCTCTGGTTTTCACGACTTTTAGTGTTAAGGCTTCCTCTAAAGTGAAAATTTCTTAGTGGATTCAAGCCAAATTTATTAGATTTGATCTTCTTGAGGTAAGAGCTTCACTTCTATGTAAAATTTTTTTTATTTTCACCATGTATTTTGAGCACATTATGGATTTGACCAAAAAATCACTATTCATGATGAAAATTTGAGAAAAAAACTATGAAAAATACATAGAAATGATAGTTTAAGCTTATAGAAGTTAAATATAGTGATATCAAGTCGAATTTAGGATATATTATGAATTTTATGTGATTTTTGGAAATGGCCCCAAGAATGAAGAGGAGCACAGGGAAGGCCCATTTCGATTCGAGCAAGTTTGTTAGCTTAAGAGCTCAGGACAGATATACTGATGCACTGCAGCAGAAGAAACTATTTCCTGAGAGATGTTTTAAAAAGTCCAGGTGAAGCAGTGGAAGACTTAATTGTTCGCCGACAGTGGGAACGTTTTTACTATTTTTTATGATGTGGCTGTGATTTCTATTGTTCGGGAGTTTTACACTAATCTCCCTGAAGCTAAATAAGATCGGGTCATGGTTCAAGGAAAATTAGTGCCTTTCTCCTCTGAGGTAATAAATCTGTTCTAGTTTCCTCCTAGTACGTTGTGTTTTTATTCAAACTATAGTTTGACTTAGGAGGATTTGGAAGAGATCATATCATCATTGACCGGTGGAAGAGGACTGTGAAAGATTACAAATGAAAGAAGAGTTAACTTCCTCGAATTGAAGTTAGATGCCACTTCAAAGGCATGGAACTACTTTACTTCTGCTCGCCAACTTCCTCATCGAAGATACTTGAGATAGAGCTACCTTGAACTATTGCATTCAGCAGTTCAAGCCTATTAACATTGGATCTCTGATTTATTAGACTATCACCAATTCTGTTGTAGTTGCTACTACTGCAGGTTTGAGATTCACATCCTTGATCTTTTCCTTATGCGGGCAGTTATGTGTTAGATTCGATAGCTGAGAGAAGATACTGCAACCTCTAAAGCCCATTACAAGTGTTAATGTAAAGTATTACTCACAACATTTGATATTTTGCTGGAGAGGAGGATTTTATAGAAGTTTAGGTGCCTCTACTTCTGATGCTTCTACCTTATGTGCATCCACATCACAAGGTCAGACTTCTGGTCCTGATTCATAGTCACATTTATTGCAAAGGATGTTAGATAACATCAATTATACTGCAAAAAAAGTATTAAATTTAGAGAATTTTGTAGATCATATGCATGGATATATGAGTAGAAATAGTGATTATGAGGAGAAATTCCACTCATCTTTGGAAAACCTTATGAGAGGTGACCAAAGTGTAGTTTTCCCTTCATATCCACGATATCCATCATATGAGCCTACTGCCTTTTGCGATAGCAATGATAGTGATGACGATGAGGAGGAGGAGGATTAAACTGAGTACTTTAGTTTATTTTTTTTTTTAATTATTGTTGTGAACTTTATGTGGTACAATTATACTGTATTGTTGTTTTGTTTTGAGTCATACTTATTGAGACTTCTACTTTTGTTTGTGTTTAGTTTTGTTAGACACTGTTGTAATGTATTTATGTTATTGTGAGTAGTTATATTTTATTTTTGTGGTAGTAATTGTTATAATTGTGTTGTCTAGTGTATTTCGTTAGTTTGTGTTGAACTTAATCTTGAATTTTAGGAAGGTTTATAATATTACTAACTTTCACTTAAGGACTTCATGTTTAATTTTCAATTTACTACCAGGTATTTTCTTATGTGGTTGTTATGAATTTATGTTAGTGTGTTTGTTTGTTTTTATGTTATCATCCACTGCATAGAAGTTTAATGAATCTCTATATGCTAAAGTTAAATTAAAATTTGATCAATTAAATTCTTACTCCTATTTTTAATTTTTGATTTTTTATATTTAGGATGTAAAAATTCTTGTAAGTAAGTTAATTTTAGTTTCCATTCCTGCCTCTTTATAAATATGATGCTAAAATATTTTATCTTATTAAAAATTTAAGTTTGGGCTATGAGAAACANATCCCAGGAGAATGCGGCTAGAAATAGAACAACAAGTCATCATCGAAGTGAACAAGTTGATAGTGCCAACTTTGTTAAAGAGGAGCAGTACCCCACATGGTTGGCTAACATCATACCTGTTAAGAAGAAAAATGGACAGATCTGCGTTTGTGTCGACTTCAGAGATTTGAACAAGGCATGTCCAAAAGACGAGTTTCCACTTCCTATACCATAAATGATGGCGGACATTGCTTCGACACATGAAATTTTCTCCTTCATGGACGGATCGTTGGGATATAGCCAAATCAAGATGACTCCCGAGGATGCAGCGCTTACAGCTTTCAGAACACCGATTGGAATTTTCTGCTACACAGTGATGTCGTTCGGTCTAAAGCACGCCAGAGCGANTAATTTTTATTATAGAAATAATAAATAGTGTGTAACTATTTTTTGCTGGAGAAATTATATTTTTCAAAAATTTAAAAGGGACTTTTACTTTGAATGCTTAAATTTCTTTTATTAAAAATAATTTTCAAAACTATTACTATATTTTTAGGTAAAAGATTTATATCAGAACTTTGCTTTAGGAAAGGGGGAGTGGAATTCAAAATCATTAAAGGTCTATCCAGATATAGTAATCTTCACTTAAAAAAAATAGAGAGAAAAAGAAAGTTGAAAAAAGGAGGAGAAGCTTAAGGATTACTGTCTAATCAAAAATTGGTTTCACATCTAATCTTTTTAAAGTATAAGACTTGAGAAACTCTTATGCTTAAGGATATAATATACTAAGTATAGTTATTCTTCATTAAATTTTTAAGTGGAGAAGATCAAATGCTTAAACTTTATATTTGAAAAATTTACAATATATTTGAACTAGATAAAAACTCAAATTTTCAGACTTCTTTACATTAAAAATTTTTAAACTCTAAGTTGGTCTCATATATTAATGTTTTTTCTAAATTGCACTACTATATTTCTACATCAAAACTTTAGAATATCCTAAAGAAACTCATTTACATAATCTACTTATTTTTGTTTTGAAAGATTGGAGTGTCACTTGAGAACAAGTAACATTTTAATTTTGGGGGATTTTGATACACCAAAAATTTAGCTTTTATGTACACATTTTTATTCCTATTTTTGAGATATTGCACTTTAATGGAAGGTATTTGTGTGTTTTTCTTTCAGGTACAATCAAATAAATATAAAATTGTGAAAGGACTGAAAAATGATCAAATTTGGAGCAAAAATACTGAAGGTGTGAAAAATAATTGTGGCGCCTAAGCGCCCAGAACTGGCCTTATGCCCAAGTAAAATCGAGAAGGTACCTCACATTTAAGCGCCAAAAGTAGTTACTCAATGATTCAATAAATTTGGACAAATTTCTGAAGAGGTGTTTGAAGCAACCTTTGGTGAAGACGTGGGAAATAGTTAATGGACATGAGAATACATTCAATTAGCTTTTGAAAGGAGGCAACTTTTGGAAGATTCATTGAATGTGGACACATTTTAAAGGGACACCAATGCACCTTTTGGAAAATTATAAACGAAAACTTAGATTGAAGAATTCTCTCTCCCCCTCTTTCTCTCTTCTTCTTTTTGAGAGACTCTTATACACATGTCGCCGCCCCCTTTTCTTTTATTTTGAGTTTTAGTTTATATTGTAAGGGAAGGAAGAGATTCAAAGGAACTTCAAGAGTTTGGTGGAGAAGATTTGAGATAATTTTTTATCTTGGTGACTACATTTCATTTTAATTTAGATTTCTTATTTATTTGCATGATTTCTACTTTTAAATTTAAGTGTGGTTATGTTTTCTCAATGAATTCTAAGTGTTTTATTTATCTTTTTCCTTAAAATGATAAGTGATTAATTATTGGATGAAAGTTGTATGAAGTATTAATCTTTAATGTTAGAATAAGTTGTGATTATTTTAAATCTTGTACTTCATATACTTCTATATTTAGCCAGTTAAGATGTTAATATCCGCTGTATGAACATGTAAGATCCAAGATGGTATTATCTCAGTCAACTAATGCTAAGAATCACATGAGATTGTATGGATGAGTATGTAATTCATATGATTGAGTGTAAATAAATAGGGAAATAAACTTTGAAGGGTGTAGAATTAGAGGACTTTAGAGTGATAGGCTAAAGCTCCCAATTTGGTTTATAGTTTTAGGTTTTGATATGAGATGTTAGCCCTAGGTGGAAGGAGAAGAGGGAGCTCTAGAGTGAGTGCTAGTATCTTCCCTAACTAACCCATCTTCAAGACTATCCAAACATTAATTTAGCCAATGTTCTTTATAACATCTTTACTGATTAATGATAAGAAAAAAGATATTTTATTTATATTGTCTTCATTTTAAAAATATCTAGTTATGTTTAGTTAATTATTTACTTTACTTTCATTTAACAAAAATTACAAAAAGAATCAAATTTTCATTCCTATTATAATATCTAAAGTTTGAGTTAGAATATTTTATTAAGCATTATTTGTTATCTAATTTCTTTTGATTTTAGTTGCATATTGTCTTTTGTACCCATGGATTCGATATTCGAGGCTTAATCAAAAGATCCTATATTACTTGATAACGATACATATAGTTGCGTTATATCTCATATTTAAATATAATAATTGTATTCTTATATACTTTAAAGTCAAGTTTTTTCCTAGTTGTTACTGGTGATCAAGTTTTTGACACCGTTGTAAAGTAAGAATTATAAGTAATGAAAATTTAAGATTATAATCGCATACTTCATATTGTCATATAAAATCAAAATCACATACATATTCTTTACCCCCTTCCGGTGCTAGCAAAGAACATTGTTTAACTTAAGGCCAGTTCTTTAACATCTCTTTTTTGCATCAGAACTATCTAGCATGTCACATTTAGATGCCTCTAAGCCTATGCTCTTAAGTGTATGCCACTATGATGGCCAAATCCCAGTGTTAGGGTACTAATCCTTAAGCCAAATATATAAGAATCTAGCCTGTCACTCTAAAACTAACCAATTTTACCCCAACCAAAACTTATCACCCTATTTATCTACACTCCCCCTTAGGTGATCACCATGAATCTGCCTAGAATGAAGTATGGTATCCACTAGTTGGGTGAAATCATAGCCCTCCAGGGTCATTATGTTTCTCAACGAATTTTAACCTCATAAGTGATCAGTTTACAGAGTCAAATTAAGAGCCGGTGAAAACACCATCACATTAATAAAATAAGAAAATTTCTAAGAGAATCTAAATTCCTGAACATGCATCTATTTTATTGCAAAAGTAAAGTAAAATGAAGATAATTACATAAGTAGTAAAAGGATTGATAAAATTAAGTAATAAATTATGTGTCAAAAACGAACATATGTCTACCTACCCTCTTTCGAATGTGTAAGCTTAGTAATCTAGTTGTTTTACGTAATTATCTATCACCTAGAAGCATCTAATAAAAAACTAATCATTAGATTACATTTCCTTAAAAGTTGCATTGTCGTCTAACTATTTTACTAGCCAACCGTACATTGTCAGTGCACTCAAGTTGCAAGATCACTACTCTTCTGAGTCTTAGTTTCACTTACAATAAATTTTAAAATAACTTATTGCCATTTAACTTATGTTAATAAAGCAAAGGCGATATTACTCATCACATGAAAATAAAAATAATTCTATCATAAAACAAATTTTCTACACATGCCACTACTTGATATTAAAAGAAAATAGTAATGAAAACTACTTACGAAGCATGGATAAAACATAACAGAAAACTGTGTAAATTAAAGAAAATCCACTAGAAAGTATTTATAACAATTACAAGGAAATGAAGAACACAATACTTAGCTTTTTCCCTCTGAAAGAAAGAAGAAAAGTTTCTCCAACAAAGTCTCCTGTCAATTCATGCGCCGCTCATACTTCCTTGTTCATATCTCTCAAAATCCCTCACCAATCTCTTCAGAAAATGAAGAAATATACATCTCCATAAACTCAAATCAAAATCCTCCCAAAACACTTCCTAATTACTTCTCTAGACTCCTCTAAGTACTTCACATGAGCAGCGTCAAGCCCCTCTAATTAAAGAGGAGCCAAACACCTCCTTTTTTCAAAAGACATACCCCTTCATCCAAGAGACACACCCTTTCACTCCAAGAGAGACATGTCTTCATAAAAAAATTTTCTCTAAGTGTCTAGATTTATTGAATCGCTCCATGGGGTGTGCAAGTTGTCCAAAAGCTTCCAAAACATCCTAGAATGGTCCAGAATCGCCCAAAATTCGTCCAATAACTATCTCGGACGCTATTGCGCCAGTCTGGGGCTCTATAGTGTCAGTCTGGGGCACTATTGTGCTAGTGTTTGGCTCTATGGTGCCATTCTAGACGCGATAGCACCACCCGGCGTGCAGCTCCACTGATTTGCCCCATTTTGCTCCGTTTCAGCCCCTTTTTCCCCCTTTTCGGCTCCGTTGCGCTCCAGATTGGTATACCTACAAGGTAGTCATGAAAATAACCTTTCCTTAAAGTGTAATTTTTTTTAAAAAGATGGAATAAATATGAAGGAGATTAAGCATGGAAAGTCATATCGAAATGCACTTTATTAGAATTTTCTTTTTTGCACAATCTCGCTCTAAATTGCACCATTTTTGCTTCATTTTAACCAAAAGTCCATTTCTTGTACCTAAAGACAAAAATATGCAAAATACCTTCCTTTAAATTGTAATATTATCAAAAATGTGTGTAAGATGAGCATGAAATGTACACTAAAAAAATATAATTTTTTAAGTGGATCATTTATTTATCAGACGAGCAAACATCTTTCAAAATTAGAGGGACAGCTTATACATCATCAATATTTTTTATCATCCTATAGAAATCTTGATACATATTTTGAACAAGAAATATTTTAAATTGAAATTATAGATCATACATGTCCCTTATTTCAATAAATTTTTAGTCAAACTGATTGTCTCGATAAGATGAACTTAATGATACCAATAATAGTTCAATTTGAGTCCAATCAAGTCCAGATAAAATAATTAAAGCTTATTTAGAGGCCTTAGATCATCAACAGAATGGTCAAATGAAATCTATATTTGACATACCTATAGTCAAATCAACTATCATGTTGAGTGGAATCTTTTAAGATCATTAAAGCCATTAAATCATTAAAAAATCCTATGATCGAGAGGAAGGGGGATTGATATGTGTCATCTGATTAGTTAGTGATGGGAGTTAATTTTTTGAATGATTAACATGTTTATTCTATAGAGACTATAAATAAACCCCTCTCTTTACTTAGAGGGAGGAGAGGAAGGAGTTAAATTTCCATGTTATTATGGATTGATGACCCCACTGAAACTCCCAATCTATGTAGCTTTTGAACATCATCAACAACTGCCTGCAAGTGACCATTGATCATTATTGGCTATCCCTACTCACTAAATTTAGCTAACTACTATTTAATGATGTATCCTAAATACAATATAACGACATTCCTAATTACAACGTAACGCCATATCTAGAATATAGTGTAATGATGTATCCCTAATGCGATGTAATGACCCTAATTCTAAAAATTTATTCTAAATACATTGCAATGAATAATATCGTATTAAAATCCCAGTAATAATTCCTCGTGAAAACTGCTTATAACTGTTAATTCAAAATATGTTGGCTTCTTCCAGACTCTTGAAGTTTTCTAAAAGTTGTATATTGATAAGTACTATCTCTTTTGTAAAATAGTAAACCCGAGAGATTGATGTAGCATCAACTATGATCCATATGACTAATTATGACTTATGTCGTTAAATATTACTATAACTTTTAACTACAATCTATGTAGCCATTTTACCCTAATACAACTACCAACTATGGTCTATGTGAATTACAATCTATGCGGCTAACTACTATTGTAACTTCCAATTATGACCTCTATGGCCAACTATAGTTAGCAACTATGACCTATATGGCTAATTACTAATGCAGATTTCAACTATAAACTATGTGGCTATTTAACATTACTACAACTACCAACTATAACTTTTGTGACCAATTACAACATATATGACTAACTATTACCACAACTTTCAACTACGGCCAATGTAGCTAACTACAACTGCAGATACCAATTACGACCTATGTGACCAAGGAGAACCTATGTGACTAACTGCTACTATAACTTCCAACAATTGGTTATGAGACTAGTTGTTATTGCAACTACTAACTACGGTTTATATGATCAACTATAACATATGTAGATAACTTCTACCCGAGCTTCCAGTTATGGCTTATATGCTAACTTAATACTACTACAACTACCAACTATGACTTATGTGATCAACTATATTCCATATGACTAAATACTACTACAAATTCTAATGCTACTGTAGCTACCACTATGACATATATAACAAATTATGACCTATATGGCTAACTTTTACGATAACTTCTAAATATGGTTTATGTGGCCCAGTGATGCAACTGTATTTACCAATCATGATTAATATGATTGAATATGGTCTATGTGGCTAACTACTACTGTACCTTCCAACTATAATCTCCAATTACAACCTCTATAACTAACAGACGCTACTATAATTACCAACTACAACTTACATGGGTAGCTGTTACTACAACTGCCAACAATGGCCTCTATAGCTAACTAGCGCTATTTCAACCACCAACTACAACCTCTATGGTCAGCTGATGCCGTTACAACATCTAATTACAACCTCTGTCGATAACTTACATTACTGCAATCATCAACCACGACCTCTGTGGCTGACTGACATTATTACAGCTTCCAACTATGGCTTTTGTAGCCAACTGATGCATCAACCATTAACTATGGTCTCTATGGTCTATTGATGTTATTTCAACTTCCAAATACACCTCTGTGGTCAAATGAGGCTATTGCAATCACCAACTTCAATATCCATAATGAACTAACACAACTACAACTTTCAACCATGACCTCCCTAACCAGTTGATGTCATTATAGTCATCTACTATGACTTATATGACCGACTGATGCTATTAAATCTTTGAACTATGACTTTTTTGGTCATCACTATTACAACCATCGCTTAAGACCTTTGTGACCAACTGTCACTATTACAGCCATCAACTACAACCTCCATTTTCAATTGCATATGCTGTAGCTATAACTAAATTACTATTGTACATATGTGATTATCAGCTCTGTAATTATATACTATCTAATTTAGGAGGAGAGTTGACCTATGTACTTATCATTATATAGTATATTATTGATTGGCCTAGGTCCCATGTTTTTTTTTTTCATTTCTAGGGGTTTTAAAATTTTAGAGTCTTCTTATACTACTTTTCAATTATTATTGTGTGTTGGGTTTTCGTGCAATGTTAAGATGTTAAATTATCATTTCACCACTATGAATCTTTCGGCATATAAAAAAATTGTTAAAAACACATTAAACAAACATATTATTTAAAAACTAAGGAATTGATAAAAAAGAAAATTGATCCCAAACAAGCCATTAAATATTTAAGATCAACCTTTAATTTAGTTCATTTCTATATATTTCAAGATCATGAAATTCAAATGTACATTTTAATAGATTACTATTGAACATTGCCATTAGCCAACTATCCAATCAAAGAACATCACTCACAATCTCTATTTGTGTTCCTCCACTCCTGATTACTATTCTCATCACCTGCCGCTGTAAATCACTATCCACATTATTGACGGCCAGTCGTCAACCCCTTAAGAAATTGTTATTCAAAAAATATAAGAAAATACTAGAGATAAATTATACTACAATCTAAAGACAAAAAATCAATTCTAATACAAATAAAACATGATAAAAATATAATTAATTTAATTTGTATTATGTTTACATCAAAATTAGACGGTTCCAAACAAAGTGGATGTCTAAAAACATTTAAGTGGGTCTCTGGGAAGGAGAAAAATTTACGTACATAACAAGGGAGGTTACAAAAAGGTTATATAGATTTTAAAATATGTTATACTAATATTACCACCCTATAACCTCCCTCCGTACGCGCAAATTTTTCAAGCGGCACTTTGGATCAGAGAGGATCATATTCTTCTGGTTTACTTGAAGTAGCGCGCGTCAAGGTTACCTGGTTTTTCCTTTCTCTGGCTTTGGTCATACGCGAGCATTGGCAGCTCTAACCCAAGCGGCATCAGGGTTTTTTCCTTCTCCGTGGTGCTCTTCGGCCGAGCCTTCATATGGGCACATTCCTTTTGCCCTCGTCATCCTCTCGCTACTCCATTCTACTTGATAGAATTCTTCAAAAATCAAGCTTTAGGGTTTTCGCCCCCTTCCGCTTTGGTTTTTCGAACACAAGTCTCCTCCTTTCCGAGCCTCGGCGTCGACGCCTACCTCTTTCCACCAATCAAGCCGCTCAATTCTCTCGCCTGGAGGATGGAGGAAACGGTGTTCCCCCCACTATTTTCACAGCAAGTAAACCCATTTCCACCTCCTAAAGTTTGTAAAATTGTTTCCCTTTTTAACTACTTTATGCTTGAGGGCTCTTATAATTGTTTTCTGTTAATTAAGGTTGTGTTTTGCGCTGTTAATCTTTTTATTTTTCTTAAAAGTTAGCTTTTTTTGTGTATGTACGTTTCGGGATTATTTTCCCTGTTCGTTACTTTGATTTATTTCTATCTGAATTCAGTTTCGGAGGAAGGTCGGATTGGAGAAGTTAAAAGAGTCACCAAGGAAACAAATGTCCATGTAAAGCTGAACTTGGATGGCTCTGGAATTGCTGACTGCAGCACAGGGATCCCATTTTTAGACCATATGCTTGATGTGAGTATTTGTTGGCTACTATATTCTGATTTTGCTTTTAAATGGACCCCTTATTTTGTGTTTTTGCAAGTAACATATATGCGGAAGGTTGGGTGTGACACCACACTTTTAGAGAAGGTTCTTATGTTAGATCAAGCTATTTTCAAACATCTTCATCTTTTGCTTGATGATTTACAGTTTATGGTTTGTTAATATTATCCCTTTTCTCTAAACGTTGAAAAAAATGTAGTGCGTTTGTCTAGGAACTTCTTGATTCAGGAAGATGTATTTTTTTTTATTGAAGATGCACATATGATACAGTTTAAAAACAACGTATGATTGGCATTTGTTACTCTGTATATAATCCCATGACTTGTTCTCAATGAATTCTTTCAGGTAGCGACCGCCATAAGCAATTTCTCAGTTTATAGATGATAAGACTCTTTAACATCTCTCAAATCTCCCTCGTACTCTCGAATTGGTCTCCATTCGATTCTCCATAGAAGAGAACCTATCATCTGTGGTGACGAACCTTTCTTCCATTTCAGATTTGATTTGACTTATTTCTTCCTTTAAATTCTTCTCAAAATCATATACATTCTTGATTTCCATTATTTCTTGTCATTGTCACTAGGGCACGCTCGATTTTGGATCCGGTCACTAACTTCTAGGATCACAATTAGGGCATGCTCGATCCCGACTGTATTATCAGAAAGGTGCGATCCCGATGCAAGGTACACACTCGATCTTGTCTTCTGCACGTGATCCCACAAGGTACGCATGTGAAAGATAGAGTTTTGGGTCCCTATAAGCCGCAATCCTTCTCGCGGAGCCTTCCCAGCTAGCTCTGATCGCAACTGTATGCAAAGATGTTGCCATGAATTTTGCGATCTTAATGCAAAGAAAGATGAGAGCTTTGGGTTTGTAAGCTGCGAGCCCGTCGTTGCTATGTGCGATAGAGGTTGCCGAGGCGAATGCATGCAACTAGCTTAGTCGCGACTGTATCATCTTTCTGCAAGAGATTCACGCACGAGGGCATGCCGAAAGTCTATAGTGAGTGCTAAATCTCTGTCGAGTCGATTGATCCTCTCGTTTCCTATCTCTCTGTCGCTCCCTTCAAGGACCTCTGTTTTCTTCAACTTCCATCTCAATCAATCCTCTTTTTTGTGATTCATTTCCAGAATCTTGAGCTCTGATACCAATTTGATATAATCCAATCTCAAAATCCCTAGGTTTTTCCACAAAAATTAGGGCAACACAATATTTCTTCAATAAATCAAACAACTCAACAAGAATGTAAAGATAAACTCCTACAGTTCGAGAGGTGGGTGATCTCTCATAATTCCTACAATTCGAGAGGTAGGAAATCTCTCCCAACCCTAAACCTAAGACTCACAACTTAATCTTATGCATATACTTAGCCACGGTTTTAGCCACGTGGTGCCTGATGCCCAAATTGGAGAACGATCTCTTTCATTGAGCATGGAGCAGCTGAAGAAATGGATAGCGACTCAAGAGAGGATGAAGCCTTTAAGGAGGAGTCTCAACTTTCAGTCGACAAGGAAGAGGCGTCAGTGATTCATGTTGAGCCAATGAGAGAGATTCCAGTTGGATTAACATTAGTTGTTCTAGAAGGTTGTGAGTTCGAGGTAATGAGCATTCATGCAGAGTTTGAGGATATGGTGCCACAAACTATTGTTTTGTAGGAGTTAAGAGGACATCAACAAGATTGATATTGGTTGTCCAAAAGGGCCATGAGTTTGAGAAGCCGATAATAGACACAAGGCAATCCCAAATAAAAGAATTTAGGAATTTTTCGACATATAGTCTAACCTCTTGAGTTGCACTACTAAGGTGGGAGATGAGAAAATTTTGAGCTATTTATGCAAAACTATATGGAATAATTTGAGTATTAAATTTAGTTCATCAGTGCACCCATCGACAGATGGTCAAACTTGAGAGAAGAACCATAGCGTTGGAAATCACCTTAGGAATTTTGCGGGAAAAAATATCCTACGGTAAGATCTAGGTTCTTTCAGAGAAAAAGAGGTCTCTTTTGAGTGATTATCATTAACGGTTGTCGAGCTTGTCATAGATTTGGTTTGAGAATTAGTTCCTCCAAATAGACTTATTTATTAGAGACGCCCGACCAAGTATGAAGAGTTGGAGATGTAGGCTACATTTTTAAGGGTTGGAGGCTTGGCTCGGGAAAATATTTGTCTACACACAGTTCCAACTCTGATTTTGCCAAGAAAGTATGATTATTTAATCTATCATGATAGACTTTAGATTTACATGTGTATTTTAGAGCTTCTTGAAATAGACTTTAACATAGATTTTGTAGTGGGACTACTTTTGACACAACAAGACAATTTTTTATGGCGATGATCGATTTCGGAAGCTTCCTGTGATGAAGGCAAGACTTTCGTAGCCAAAGAGAATGACGCCGGAGCAAAATCACAAAACCATGAAAAGGGGGCATCCGCAATCCCATCGTGGAATTATCGTGATTTCATCACGGGATTTCAGTGACCATGGTCTTGGCAGCCACCTAAGCTTCCTATTTCAGCCTTTTTGACTTTTGATTTATTTCCTATTTTTCTTATTCCTAATTAGGGTTTTGCTCAAGAGGCTATTTGTGTTGTTATTTTCAAGGTTTGAAAGAATTTTTGGTTATTGTTATTGTATTCGGAGATGTTTTATCCTGGTTTTATCTGGTGGAGTGATATTTCTTTTAATTTCTCTCAGATAGTGTGCTTGTAGCTTGATAGGATCAATGTAGTGATCTCCCCCATACGTTTGGAGGTCTCCTTTAAGATCTAATTGGCTGCCTACTGCTCTTTGACAGCAGAAAATAGTCCTTTATCCCTTTTGGTTCGATGTCCAGCCACCGAAACCTTGCCGAATCACCTTTGGGATGCTGTTTTCTGTCTGGACAGGTGTCAAACTCAGGCCCAACTGCTATTCCACAGCATATTTTGCTCCCAACATCCTTCCCAACAGCATTGACTACTCTGTTAACTTTCTAACCATTCTAGAACCACCTCCTAACAAACTCCACTTCTAAAACACCATTTAGACGCCCTAGAATAGTGCCATGTAACTTATATTGTTTATGTCTCATTTGATGAGCTGGATGATGGGGAATAGAATTGCCAAGGAAAAAAGTTGATTATGTGACTCAAATTGGAGATAATCCTTGGGCTAACTGAATGGATAACACATTTTGAAATTGTTTTAAAAAGGAATTAACTTCTTTTAGAACATGTTCTTCATCTTGATTTCCTTACATGACTACGAGAGTATAAGTAGATGATGCTTCGTGCATAGCATTTAGGCACATCGGTTTGGAAGCTATCGTATTAGTTCTATCATTTTTATTAATGTCTTTTTTCGTGGCCATTGTTTGCACTTTCTTATTTTCATAGCCTATCATACAAGCGCTTGTAAAACTTCATGGATAGTTTGCCTATTATACTGCCATGGTTGTTCAAAATGTAAATGATGAGCATATCAGATCACACCAAATCTCATCTATTTTTTTTCTATAGAAAATTGTACAAAACATCGATTTTGTCATTTTGATTTTATTCCCTTTTTGAAACCAGGATAATTTATAAAGTGTATATTGTATAGCAGGTACCATTTTTATAGACCATCTTCACGATTCCTCCCTCAATAATAACAATACACATTTTTCTCTGCATTGTACCACTATAATGAAGGATATTATGTAGAAGCCATTCAGACTTCTAATCTATAATAACGTTCAAAATTCTTTTAACAATAAGTTCTCCATATTATCAGCATGCTCGTCAACAAAGTTATGTGCTTCTTCTACTTCATTTTCATCCTCATCGTGAAATTTCTTCTACCAGACAGATTGGGTCAATTTAATGACAGATTGGGTCAATTTAATGCCATGTATCCAAGATCTAAGCATCAAAAGCATATTAGAAGTAATTTCTTATTATAAAAAAATGCTAATTTGATTTTTTGTTTATGCTTGTGAATGAATGGGAGGATTATCTTTAGGAGGAATTAGTGGTTTGATTTCGTGATTTTTGTTTTCTGCAATTTGAGTTGCTTATCTAGCCTAAAAGAAATTCTTTAGTATTGGGTTATTATCGGTCTACCCTTAGAAGTAATTTGATGAAATTTAATTACTTCTAATACCATTGTAATAATATGGCATTTGCAATTGCAAGATGCAAACCATCGATGAATCATATAATAATATGCCCCCTTGATTCTACCACATCACATTTCAATATCAATTCTTCAAATAGAGTCGCATGTTCTTCTGTGGATTAACCTCTTTGTTGAAAATTATGGAGTTTGATAAAAGCATCTTGCCGACAAATTCCTTTTCTATAACTTTTTTTTTAAATTTTTTCTCATGTTACGCACTTGCTTTTACTCTCTAGTCATTGTCACCTAAGATTCTTCCACCAAATGGATGCATTATTTTTTAAAACGAGAGTCACTAATTTAACGTGCCTATCTGTACATATGTCTTCATGGTCAAAGATGCACTCTGGTATGCATCCAATCAATGGTGTCATCGGGATTTAATTTACTCTCGAAATTCAGAATATTTACTTAAATGCCACAAATTTTTTAATGTTTATTGGCTACTTATTGGGTAAGCTTTGTTCTCCAATGCACTTGGCAAATTTTTGATCAAGCTTACTCTTTAATCCGTATTAACATGAATATTTGATAAATAACCAAGTATTTTCAGGTGAGATAGATTTACCTCATTGCCTCTTTTACTTTTTTAGATAAACCTTTATTTAAAGGTACCGACAGACCACAATTGATCGGGTAAACTGCATTATTCATTGCTTCGGCCTAGAACTGCTTTGGCAAACCTGTATGCAAGCTCATACTCCTGACACACTCTGTGATAATTTTATTCGTGCACTCAGACATATCATTTTGTTGTGATGTCCTCAGAACAGTAAACTAATGCGTGATTTCTTCTGAAGTACAATAATTTCTGAACTTTTGGCATGCCACTTGTCACCATTATCCGATTTGAAATACTTCAAAGTCAAGTCTGTCTCATTCTCAACCATGACATTCCACTTAAACTCCTTAAACACATTAGATTCATGTTTTAAGTATGCCCATATCTTTCCAGCATGATCATCAATGAAATTGACTAAGTATTGAGAACCTCTAATGGATTGAACTGGAATTGGTTCCCATACATCTGTATGCATTAACTCCAGCTTTTTGGATCCGTCTTTTATTTTTCATAAACACATTCTTCTAGAAAATCTAGATCAATAGATTTTAAACTTGAAGTTTGTTCTTATAAATGAGGGATTTTGTACCTTTCTCGCTTATTTGGCCAAGTCTACAGTATCATATGCCTCTATAAACTTTAGTTCAAACAACACTAATGGATTCAAACATCTCATTAATTAGGTAAAGGGTGTCTTCAATATTGCCTCAAGCTATCACCAGTGCCTCTCTGAATTCTTCTACTAATTATCTGTCAAAGCAGATACATACCCTGACCTTGTAAGCAAGCTCATATAAATCAAATTTCTCTTTAAACATGCAACTTATCTAACTTCATTGAGCATACAAATTGATTCATTTGGCAACCTAATGTCAGTATCACTTTTTCGAACAATATTGCAGGACTTGTTATCTCCCAAGTACGCTTTCTCTAGATCATTTTGAGTGTATTTTTTTATCACCAATTTATTGAGGTTTGCATGAAAAGATGCACCTGAATCTACTATCTAATATTCAATCCAATCTAGTGACAAAACAAGGGACTTACCTTGGATTTTATCTGTGGAGACATTAGTAACGAGCTTTCAATTTGAACCTTCACTACCAACCTTTAGAACTTTGCAGGCCTTCTTAAATTGACATTTATTCCTTTAGTTCTAGGATTTACTTATGCTCTTAATTCTTTTTGACCTGTTCTTTTCTCTCTTTGATTTGAATCTTTGACTGCCTGTGTTTCTATTGAGATTTTTCCTCTGTTTTCAACATGCAAATAAGAATTTGAAGTTTGACAGCTCGTCTTTTTGTATACTACTTCATTTAACACTATCCTCACAGTGTCATCAAAGTTTAACTTCATGTTATTTGAAGAGTTACTCACCACAATGACTAGTCTATCTCAACTGTCTGATAATGAGCATAAGAATAACAGTGTCCTGACATCATCATTGAACTTGATGTCAACGGAACACAACTGACTAGTCACAGTGTTGAAGTCATTCAAGTGCTCAGTCACTAAACTACAATACATCATCTTCATATTGAACAAGCTCTTCATTATAAAAAAATTATATGAACTTGAGGGGTTTTCATACATCATTGTTAGTGCACTCATGAGGTTTACCATAGTTTTTGCATTCAAAATATTGATAGCAATAAATGAAGAAAGTGAAAGACGGACCAAATCTAGTGCTATTCATTCAAGAACTTCTTATTTTTCTTGCGTCATCGATTTTAGTTTTTTGGTGATTCCTTCCAATGATGAATATAATTTTTTTATATAATAAATCATCATTTTGTACATTCCAAACAAACAAACAAAGTTCGAATCATTGAACTTCATGATCTTGTACTTCACTTCGTCGGCCATTCTTCTCACTTGAACCAAATATTTTCCAAATATTTTTAGAAAACCTGATACCACTTGTTGTGAGGAGTCAAAAAAACGTAAGAACTGTTTCAAGAGATCTAAAACAAAACTTAGAACATAATCACACAAAGTAATAAAACATAGAAAATATAGTGAACACCAATATTTAATGTGGAAAAACCTAAGAAATGAAAAAATCATGGAGCCACACCACACCACACCACACCACACCAAACAATTCACTATGAAAGGTATATAGATTACAACACGCTTAAGCCTCTTTACATTCTAGAACACAATAGGAATACACTTCATTCCTTTGAAAATCAAGTGCACTCATTCTTTTTCTTTGGCACAAAAGAAATCGCGAAATTCATCTGTGTACTCGATTTTTAGAACACCACAGACTTTGCCTCCTAATTCTGCATTGATGAATTAAAGCTCGAACTGCAACCAAAATTGTTGCTGTTGTTGAGGCGCCACAACCAAGCGATTGGTTTCCGTGCGCTTGGGTGTAGGGAACGATCTGGGAGCAGCAGTGCCCCCTTTTGGGCACTGTATTCTCTCCTTAGAAACTTCTGGATGGGCTTCTAGGTCCCCCAGTGGTGCTGGGGCACTTGTATTCGAACATAGGCTTTCTTGGTGCTTGGGTTTCCGGGCGTTGGGGTGCCCGCTTCTAGGTGTTGGGCTGCTCCAATTAACCTCCACACAACAATAATCAAGTCAGATTTCATTTTGAGGAATAGATCGTTGTCAGTTGTTTAAAGAGAGTGCACTTTTTTAATGTATCTACAAAAAAGCTTAGCAATATGCATTGTACATATGAAAATTCTATCAAGTTAGCTATTATCTTCGATAGTGTCGTCAAGCAAGTTTTTTTTTAATTTGAATGAAAATTTTATCTTTGGAACGTAATTCAAATTTGTTTATCTTATTTTTAATGTGCAATTTTTAATGTCCATTGTGACATTTCCTTTTGTTATTGATCATGATTAAGATTGAGGTCGACTTAGAGCGAATTTTGAATGAGATTCCTTAAGAGGATATCAACTTGCAAATCATAAGAGAAGGGAAGCTTTTATTAATGATGATGGAGAATGTGAGATTAGTTCTTAATATCAGATCTCTTTCACTAAAATTGCCTTAGAAGGCATTGTAGCTCCGTCAACTTCATAACTTGAGTTACAAAGCCGATCAGAGTATATAAAAGAAAGGATGAAGGGCCTTGCACTCAACTTGTATGAAATTTCAAACTAGGTTGAAAAATGAGTTACCTTCATGTAGAGATAGGGAGAAATTAAAAAATTGATCCCATTTTGGCCTTTGACTATACAAAATTGATCCAAATTTAGTCCTTGAAGGATCATTTTGGATCAATCGTGTCCATGAATATGTGCACACGTGTGTGTGAGTGCGTGCGCGTGCGGGATGCTTTATATTAGACATGAATTAACAAAATTTTAAAAAAATTCCATTCTTCTGGTTTTAAAAATTAAGAACTTCAATTTTACTTTAAATATATTTAATTAGGAGCAAAAGCTAAAGTTTAATGCGAAAAAAAGAAAAAAATCAACTTTCATGATGCAAGATCAGAGCAAATGATTAGTCATCTCCCTTTTTTTTATTCAATTAATTTTTTGTACATTCAAGTAGAATTTTTTCATTTTTTTTTAATTTTATTATTTTTCTTTTTATTAGTTAGAATTTATTTTCTTTTTGTTGAACAATAGTAGAAGGCAATGTAGATTAAATGTCATTATGCTGTTGACCTACTAAATCTTACAAATCATATTTGATCAACTTTTCTTGATTTCTCTTCAATTTATCTCCAAGTTAGATCTTCATCATCTAGATATTCAGTATTAATTTCCTCATTTTCCTAATTAAAACTAATTGGATTAATAACAATATTTAAATTGATTTTTTTTTTGTTATACTTGATAAATATTAAGTTATTTATGCACTGTTAATCCAACTGACTTCTTTTATTCCCTGTGAATTTATAGACAAGAAATCCAAATTAAATATAGAAAAATATGTGAATTATTTATTTATATTTAAAATTAATATATTATTAAACTCCTTGAATACACTAATTCCTCTCACGGCCTCCAATGACATTGTAAGTTAGGCATAAAATCTTTGTAGCAAATTTTGTTACACTTAAGGTTGACACACTATACATCTCCAACGACTCCGTTTCATTAAAATTATAAATCACCTGAAAGAAAATTTTTTATCAGTTAAATAAAGTTTAAAGTTATGTAAAGTTTCAATTAATAATCATATATGGAATTTTTCTATCTATATTGTGAATGGAAAACTTAATTGCATGTAGGTTACTAAAATGATCATAAATGAAGAGTTCTTGATCTATAGCATTCTCTCATTGAGGTTACCCATTAACATGCCAAGAATTACATTTAAACTCTAACAATTATCATATTGCTTGTACTTTACCTTTATTCTTGTAAAAAACTCAAGTTTTAGAGTAGCTCGATGCAATAGGTGGATCTAACACCTTTATCTTTCACCAATAATATAAATGGTCTACCCGTTCTTTTTTCAACATGTTCCAGTGGATACCATTATTTGCATCTTTCACTTTGCCCCTTGAATTATAAATTTATGTTTCATAGCTTTCCTCTTATCACCATATATTTTTTCTTTTATTTCAATCTTGGCAGACAAATGTACACTATTTTCTTTTTTTTTTTTTGTGCTTGTGTATACTTGAAATACTAGGGAAAGGCGAAAAAAAAATTGATGTCTGACTTTTCCAATTTCATACTTATGTATTTTCTTGCTATATTAAGAACAAGATTGTGATTATATCTAAAATTAGATCGTTCCAAAGCTTCTTAATTGCTTTTTTTATTTGATTAGTCTTTTCAATATTTTTTTAATATTAAATGGATGTAATAAGCAATACATGATGTCTAATGTATATGTCCTTTTATTCATAAGCAAAGGACTTAAACAATGTTCATATTGAAATAATAAAATTAAATATGTGAAAATTGAATAGTATAAATTATTAACCTGCAAATAGGACTAAAAATTGATAAAACAAAAGTTCTGTGCGAGAGGAGTTTGCGAAAAAATTAAGGACATTGATTTAGTGGAAGAGCTTGAACTTCATAAATTCGAATATTCTCAGGATTTCCTGGCACAATTTTAAGAGTCAGTTGTCCCAAAAAATTGTTTTACATGATTTATTCTTCATTTTGACTGAATCTCAGCTAAATATTGACGAGTGTAATAAATCAATGGTACAACTGTAATTTATTTATGTTATATGACTGCAAGAATGCTTGTTGTTGATTTTTTTTTATCTTATTTAATTTCATATTTATTGAATTGCTTTGTAATTTAAATTTGTAAAATTATTTGTTAATATGAGAAACGAAGCACTCATTTTGAATTTTGAATTTTGAATCGATTAATTTATGTATAAGCCAAATACTATAATAAAATAATTTAAGCCAATTCTGAACATATAAGTAAAAGCTAGGCTTGAGCTCAAACCGAACATGAAGAATTTGCATCATAAATAAATCAAGTAATCTATAATGTACTTTACTCGTCTCGATGACAGCCTACCTGTAGGTAAATAAGTGATGGTTATAACAAATTAGCCCTTCATTTTTTTCTTCAATCTTTTTAAGATGTGAACATGGTGCTCAGAGCTCTAATACAATTTTTGAATATTTAGATGCATCAATTGAGTCTAAGAATATTTTCCTAATGGTGAATTAATTTAAAAAAATATTATTGATATCTCTTTACAGTGAATCCAATAGTATAAACCTTATTTTAAGAAATCATTTTTGTGCTTCTCCATATCCTATATAAATGCCTCCATTTCTATCTTAATTGGAGGGCCTCTTAAACCACAAGACCAATTCCATATTGCTAATAGCTTTATCATTTGTTCACATCTCTTCAATTTCACTGCATTAAAAGAGATGGCATCTTTATAGACATTTATTGTCAGGTTTTATCCCTTAATCACTTATCTAAGTTCTCCTTGATCCCAAATTATCTCATATTTTTTCTTTTTTAATTTTTATATCAGGTTCTTGATACAAGAAATGATTTATAGGACTTTTTTATTTTTGAGAATTATAACCCATTACTAAGTGCATTGATATTTCCCATGCAGGTTGATTCTGATGATTTCTTTCCACAATGCATCAATAAGTACTTGATTCTTTATTAATCTCTACTACCATCTTAATTAGAAATTAACTGTTCCTTTATATTTAAAAGAACCATCTTGCATTTAGTCTCATTACTCCTTTTAGTTGTTTCATAAAGGCCAGTAAGATGATCTTTAGCTTTTGGTATACTTTCATTTGTCTTAATACCTCAATAATTACATACATAATAAAGAGTATTTGACTGCTTTCTTAACTTCATATACATCCAAGTTGTGTATTTTCTAATTGCATTTGAATCTATTAATTGACCATATTTTATATGTAAAATGTGTTGCTAAAAGCTAAAAAATAACAATATTTAAGTATCTTTTTATGGAAAAAGTATAAATACCCTCAAATATTAACAATTTTCATTGCAAAAAAAATCTTTGGCCAAATTGACCACGTATGTTTTGGTGTATTATTATATTATTTATCTTTTTCTTATATCAAATAGATCAAGTCGTAAAATATGTGCGTATAAGAAAAATTGGCTTAAAAAATTAACAAAAACTAGTCCATATTTTACTTATTCATACTAACTTAATGCAAAATATATTTTGAAACCAAAAGTACAAATAGTAGAATAAAGAAATAGTTAAAATAATTTGCATGAGCATAAATGTTCTCTAAGTTAATTAATGATGATAACAATATTCACTCAAAATTTCTCATATAAATGGTGGAGTAGTTGCATAACATTTAAACTTGACTCTTAATTGAGGCCACTCTAATCTCTTGTTTAAATTGGTTCAACTCTTATTTAATTGTAGGATATGCATTTAGAATTTAAGTTCTTTCTGCTTTTCAATCTAATTTGCCAAAATTTGGAGTTTAAATTGAATAAATAATGTTGATTCAAGATTGAATCTTTTGACAGTTACCGAGGAAAATTGTTGAACTACTTTTATGAATATGTTGAGTTTTCGTGGATGAGTTCCTTAATTTCTTGCGGTATGAGTTCCATGAGTTCTTATGGTATCTGTTCCTTGAGCTTGTTTTGATGTTTCAAATAAAAGGACTCGTCGAATTTTAAGTGTTGAATTAAAAAGTCTAACCAATCAAACTTATTTTATAAAGAAAAGATGAGTAATTGTTCAGGTGTTTTCTTTTATCTAATTCCAAGAAAGAAAAAACAAATGTTTTTTTGAATACTTCTCTTGATTTAATTTCACACTGATTTACATGGGATAGCTTGAACTATTTGTATGAGTTGTGTTTTAGTTTGTTCATTTTTTACTTATTCAATAATTGTCTCCATTGTGACATACAAATGTGACGAGAATAATTCTTTAACATCCTTGTTTTAATGAGTTCCTGGACTAGTTTGTAGAGATATCAGTAATCATGTATATCATAGCCATGACCATTGTGAAAAATAATAATAATTAGAAGACAATAGGAATGAGTTTACAATAATTTAATGGAAGTGTTTTTTGTTTTAAATAACATATAGCAATGATGTATAAGATACCTATAAAGAATCGTAAGTAGGATACTTTTTACTATCAACAACTTATTTGTAACTTGATGGTGGTAAGTTGGAGGGCTTCTTTGTTCATTTCAGCATTGATGATGTTAATGTTGGCGCTGATGGTTGCAGCGAGTTCTTTTATTCGTCAAGTTTAATTATTCATGATAGTTATTCAGTTGATGTTGGTGCTGTCATCACAGGTTCTGTGCGACTTTAGGGCAGCAGAAGCTTGAAGTACAAGTGTTCACAGTGTTGTACGTTTTCATATTAATAAGATAATTTGTGAGTTATAATAATCTGGCCAACATCCTTGGCTATTGCAAGCCAAGTTTATATTTGAAGAACTTTCTCAGAGATCTTAAGTTAGCACCCGTCACCATAAGTTTTTAGTATTTGACCTTAACATCTCCTCTTAAAAATAAATCATAAAGCATCAAATTTTATCTGATTCTTACCACATATTCATAAATTCTTATGATTTTTAATGATCTTTGCATACTAACAATTATGTTATTAAAAAAAAGCTGCTTGAATACCAAAAAATATATTCTTAAGTATTGCGTTCATGAGTAAGCCTTGAAAATGACTATAGTGGCAATTCACCAAATATTGTAAGTGCTAGTCGGCATTTTATAGTATCACTAACAGTGAGGAGGGAAACCATTGACTCAAATTTAGCAACTTTATCATTTGGATTTGTTTATCTTGAATAAGCTTCGATTTTTTATTTTGAACCTTAGAGGAGGAAGAACTTTCACTCTTTGAATTAAAAATATATTTGATGGTATCGCCGACACTCTCAGTATGATGAGGCAAAGATGCTTTGGCATTACTCTTCTCAAGGAGGTACATCTTATCAGTTGTTGGAGCTAAATTGAGTACTAAAAAATTGAAGTGTGATTTATGATTAAAGGAATCCAATTTGCCTTCAAAAGAAGAGGAGTTGCTCTTGGAATCAACTCAGATTCTTTGGATCATTATTTCCAGACGCTTTTCCATCTGACTTAGCTGTTCTGGGGTAACAAAGTTATGCAAAGGGGATCTCTCCTTTTTTCTCGTGTCTCTATAAGCTTGGTATCTTTCAGGTTATTGCTACCATAAAAGGATATTGGAATTAATTTTATTGGTAGATCAAATTAGAACCTTACTAACAAGTACGGATTAAGCCCGCGAGAGAATGAGAAGAGAGACAAGTTCAAGGATTTTAATAATACGACTTTATGTGCTTATTCTCTGAACCCCTTTTATAGGTTTAGATATTGTTATATGAGTGGTACATATGAATAAAATTATATGATATGGCTATTTAAGTGCTTGTTATAAAATTAATAATCATAGGTACCTTGCTGTTATCTAAATACATTCAGATCTCATGGCAAGCTCTAATTAAAGGATGAGTCCTTTGAGAATGGAGTTTCTATAGTGAATCCTGTGTAAAATTCATTTTGAGTTGATTTTAGCTTTGAGTGTTTGGCCTTGACAATCTTAATTGATGAGATTATTGCCAAATAAATTCTTACTATTATAGCTTCAATAAATTCCTTATGCAACTTGATTAATTGATGGTGTCGTTCGAAATACATTTCATAATAATAGTATAAATCGATTAACTTGTTCCAAGTGATATTGGGTGTACAACAGTAATTTCTTTTCGGACATCCATACAAATTAATTATCCATGAAGCTTTATATTTTCATTTATATGTCTTAATTCACCAGTGTTTTCATTCTTATGTTCTGGATTCCATTTGTGCCTGCAGTTGACTCTCCTTTTGTGGATTGTTTTAATTTTTTTAGTTTTTGTCATTCCAGTAATTGTAGGGTTTATGATGGATTATTTACTAGCATGTTTAATTCTAGTGCAAATTGAGTTGATTCACGGTATGATGCATGTCTGTGCTTATTTTTGTGTATTATTTTAACATTGTTATCGTTTGGTTGCCGAAGCGGGTAGCATGTTTTCCTGCAACATAGATTTTATAATTGTTGTCTTTAGAACATTGCTAAATTCATACTTATGATAATCTTTTGGTTAGTGAGCATTGAAATTCCATATAGGTGATCAATTGGAATTATCATTTTTTTTGTGTTTTTGATTCATGTGTTTCTTATTCATTATGTTGTGAATTTCAAATATATGTTTTTCTTACTGGTTTCAGTAAATTTAACATTTTCAAATGCTATTAAAATACCCTTATTTTAAAGTTTTTTTGTGCGCTTAACTTTTGTATATATGAATATTTCAGCAATTAGCATCACATGGAGTATTGGATATTGTAGTGAGGGCGTCTGGTGACATTCATATTGATGACCATCATACAAATGAAGACATTGCACTTGCAATTGGAACGGTGGCTAAGACTTGTTTTGTCAAAAATTTTTCCTTATCTATCATCAATAAATCTTAATTATTCATAGTTATCTTTTTATCATGCTTTCAAGGACTTTTCTTTGTTATAAGGTTACTTGTTTTTGCACATACAGGCCCTTCTTCAGGCACTTGGTGATAGAAAGGGCATCAATCGATTTGGCCATTTTGTAGCCCCTCTTGATGAAGCTGCTGTGGAGATTATATTGGTACGATTATGATTTTTTTTTTTTGATTTTTTTGTTATGATTATGAAATTTTAGTTCAGCTTAAAATAATAACTTTTTTTTTTTTTTAATTCTTTTAGGTGGTTTAACCATTTGAAGGTCGCATTCACTTAGATAAATAATGCCATTTAGCAACTTACAGTTATGCAAGATCAATTTTTATTGCAAAACCAAAAATATCAAAACTATGTTTTTGATCTTAGTAAAATAATGCAAAACAAAAGGCTGAAGAAGGGATCATCAACGATTGCTAAATATTTAAACACCTTCAATAACTTATTTTCCTTGAAATTAGATAGTTGCTGAACTTCTTTCTCTCTTTTTCTCTCCAGGATACTGTAAGCCTCAAGTTTTTGATCCTGTTCTTATTAGCATTTATTCATATTTCCATTCCTTATTGCTAATTACTCCTATATATTTTGCAAGATTTTGATATGAAAACTCTTTTTTATTGTTTCAGGATTTATCTGGCCGTCCACATTTGAGTTGTGATTTGCAAATCCCAACAGAGAGAGTTGGGACATATGATACACAGGTTGTAGAGCACCATTCCCGCTATTTAAATTTTCTATCATAACTTCCCTTCGACATTCAAAGGCTCAAGCGATTTACTTTTTGATTTGGAATTTGTATTTTGATATTTTATCTGGTAAACACGAGTACTTTTCATGATATTTACTATTGTACCACTTGAAACTAGCATCTTTACTCATACAATATACAATTTCCAATACTACAAATATATCATATAAATTGTCTTATATTTTTTGAGCTGCCAATCGGAAATCTCGTTGCCATCCATCAGCTAACCATGTCTCCAGTAAAAGTTATGTTGCTTGAAGAAGTTGGGTGAAATGTTGATGCTAGAAAAACTGGGGTGAAAAGTTGTTGTTGAAAATCTGTTGATTTCAATTTTGCAAACTTTCGATTGAGTTGTTTCAAACTTTGATACTGATTTGTCTTCTTTGATTTCAATATTTGTATGTCCAATAAAAATTAACAAAGACCAAAGCTCATTTGCAAATTGAGAAAACTATAAATTTATTGAAAATAAATAATATTTTTAGAATTAATGGTTTAAAGTTAAAACTATTTTCTTATCTATATATTATTGGACAAATCATTTGCAAACATATCATAAAGGCTTTGGAAAAATAACAAAGCAGTTATAAACAAGATAAATCATCTTATAGAAGTTGCTGCGAATCAAAAGCCATAAACTTTCTTGGTTCAGATATCATATCTCAGAATTGAGACTACAAAAACCCTTTTCAGTCGCAGCCTGTTTGTGTCTTTTACCATAATCCCTTTATGACCATGGGCTTCAAGTTGACTACGTTTGTCTTCCACATTTCATCAAACACTTTCTTTGCAAATTCAAGGCTCCACACTTACCGTACATTGCCAATAATGCATTTGAATGAAGATTTATTTATTATTGAATTTCTTCCACCAAGCTTAGCTTTCTCATTGTTCTTTAATGTTTGTGTGCCCTAAAATATGCACTTTATTGTAGTCTCATGCATGCATGAGAAGTCAGGTGAACATGCCTTTAAGATTGAATGGTGGTTTCCTTCTCAAGGTCTATTGGGGCATCTTAGTCCTTGGGTGGAGTTTCATAAAGTACATTAAGATAGCTCCCTTGTAGATTGCTTATGATAACAAGTGTCCCAAGGGAATAAAATGCCTTCTTATGAGATGAGCAAACGCTGGATCCTGTAATCTTTTTCTTAAATAGCAGAGTTATTTCTCTGTGCGACTATGGATATAGATTGATATCACCAAATCATTTAATTTTCTTATGTCTAATTTATCTTGTGTGTTTTCTTGTAGCCTTAATATAAATGTATGTATGCATGTATGTATAGCATTGGATTAATTCTATCATATTAGGTGAAAGTACAGATTTATGATTTTCTTGCGCTGCTGCTACTCCTTTGTTTTCTTTTTGTGAGTTTGTAAATGTGAGCGCCTCTGATTGATGTTCTACATTTTTAATTCATTTTTAGCTTGTTGAACACTTCTTTCAATCTCTGGTGCACACGTCTGGCATGACCCTTCATATCCAGCAGGTAACTTCAGTTATATTCTTTTTCAGCTGGATTCTGTTCTATATTTTAATCCTTTGATTTACATTTCCTCATCATTTGAACCCATTTTTGAGATATTGCTCTTGTTTTTGATAAAAACATAATTTGTTCTTCTCTAATTACAACAACAACAACAACAACAAGCCTTTATCCCATTGAGTGGGGCTGGCTACATGAATCCTTTTTCTCCATTGCATCCTATTGAGTGCATATTTTCATTTAATTGTAATGGATTAAGATCATTTTTTATACAATATGCCCAAGTTTTTTTAGGTCTACATCTGCCTTTCTTAACATAAGTCTGATCTAAAACATATAATCTCTTAACCGGATCATCAGATGTTTGACATTTAATGTGATCAAACCATCTAAGACGACTCTCTAATTTTATCTGCCACTGGAGCTACACCAAATCTATCATGGATATATTTATTTCGCATTTTGTCTCTAAAGTGCCAAGCCACTCATCACATAAGCATGCTCATCTCACTAACACTTAACTTTATTTTATGCTTCTCTTTTAAAGGCCAACATTCTCCGTCATAGAGAATTGCAAGTCTCCCCGCCATCTTATAAATTTTTCCTTCAAGTTTAAGCGGTTCTTTTCTATCACACAATAGGCTCGATGCATTCTTACACTTAAACCAACCAACTTGAATTCTACTAATAACATCCCCATCCATATTCCCGTCACTTTCAACAATAGACCCGTGATATCTAAAACGTTCACACCTTTTAATGATTTAATCAACATAGTTACAACTCTGTCACTAGAATTGCTATTACTACTAAAAATTACATTCCACGATTTCAGATTTAGATCTGCTCAAACTAAGGCCTTTAGACTCCAGTGTAGACACCCATAATTCATTTTTTTTTTTGAACTCTTCTTTAATCTTAATCCACAAGAAGGTTATCATCAGCGAAAAACATATACCAAGATACGTCCTCCTGTAAATCTTCAGTAAGAGCATCCATAACTAATGTAAAAGGACAAGGACTTAAAGCCTATCCTTGATATAATCCAACTGAAATAGAAAAATACTTGTTCGATCCTCCTACTGCTTGAACACAGGTAACAGCTCCAGTAAAGCAGATGGTTTGCCATGCTAAACTTTCTGTTACTACTATAACATACACTTATCCTTTATTATAATTCTTATGCTTTATAGTTAAATATAGATATGGGTAAGGAATTTCTTTGAGGCTGCGATTTTTATATTTTATTGTGTTTTTCAGAGCTATTTATTGCTACATATTCAGTATTTGTTGGAAATTTTTACAGCGTGCCGGGAAGAACTCGCACCATATTATCGAGGCAACATTCAAGGCCTTTGCTAGGGCTCTTCGACAGGCGATAGAGCATGACGTTCGTCGAAGTGGTATTGTGCCTAGGTTTGTTCTTAATTCTAATTCTGATTTTTTTAGGTATTTCAAACCATTCCATCCTCTATTTTTTATCACACTCACCCAAACTATTATGATTTCGATATTGTGATGCTACTAATATTCCTTGATATTATCATAGCATAAAATGTACAAATGTAATCCTTGATGTAATATCATCATTATAGAAACTCTTAATCTCTCCATATGTATTTTTAATGCTATTCATTTCTAAAAAAATCATAAATATTGAAGATCAGTGGGCAGAGGTGAGGGACTCAAAATGGGACCCCTCTTTGAAGTGCTAAAATAAATTTAGAAAAAAAAAATACATAAAATTATTTATTTTTCTTCCTTTTTATTTCTAATTTTGTTTGTATTTACTACAGTACCAAGGGTGTTCTATCTCGTGCATAAATCTTGGCTGGAATCAAGCAGTATACAGAAGTTGCAGGTAAAATAAAAAAAAACCTCTTCAACAGATGAAGCTTGCATCAAAAGATTGACTGGAAAAGTTTGCAGGCTTTATTTATTTGGCAGCCTGATCATCGTCCTTGAATGTTCTCAAGGGCTGGTGGGTGACGTTTCTTTGCTGTGATAAAACTACAGGCAGAAATTTCATGAGATTGGAGATGAAAACAGGTAAAAGTTATGTATATGGTGCAGAGAATGCATGAGGAATTTGTTATAGCATTTTTTGTTAACACTAACAACAATCAATCTAAATGTTTTATTACTGAAGTATGAGAGCGTTGTTCTGTTTGAGTTTAAACTTTTTGCACCTTTTTGGAATTAAATTTGTTCTCTATTTTCATTTTTAATTATTTTATTTTTTTAAAAAATTTAGATTTATTCTATAATATTTTTAATATGTTTTTATTTTTCTTAAATGAATAAAACTATTTTTTTAAAAAAATTGAAAGAAAATAAACATTTGAAACTTTTTAAAATTAACTTGTTTTTTTTTATTCTTAGTTATAACATAAATGAAATATAATATAAATTAAAATAAATAAATAAATAAAAT
>JXCR01145887.1:6203-19067 GCA_002079205.1 Phalaenopsis hybrid cultivar
TTGTTTTATTTTCCTGTTGTGTTTATAACAATTTAATTTTTCAAAATTTGTTTTTAAAGTTTTAATTTCAATTGGTTGATTTTCAAAAGAAATTTTATTATTTATTTTTTACAATTATCTTTTATTTGTGTTTTATTTATTGTTGAAAATTTGCGTTTCGTTCTTTGTTCATTGGAACTCTGAACCATTGCATGGTTCGCGGCTTTCATCCATCGCACAAAAAAGCAATTGACAAAAAGGCACAACTTGAAAGAAATTTCCATTAATCTGGTTTAATAAAGATACTACAGATCAAATATAGGCTAATACATCAAAGAGAGTACATCATGTATTACATGCTGAAATGCATTGAGAGTCTTCTCAAGATATGAGTACATCATAGACAGATTACATCAGATATATGTCCTGCTTTTTAAAAGCAAGCAAGTGAGTCTGCTACGCTTGGTATATCGAGCTCTTGATCAAGAAGACCTTCTGAGTCATGCTCCAGGATAAGAGTTCCCTTCGCATGTATTCAGAGGTACAACCTTCTCATAACTCGTAAGGGAACAGTTCTTCCAACTCCGGGTCTTTTTGGAATCCATATGGTATCTTTCTGTCATCCATCCTGAGGAAGGTCACAGACACCCTATGGTGTCGTACTCCTGGTATGCAGTGTTTGGCCACGTCTGCACCGTTGCCCTTGAGAACAAGCACTGAACCAACTGGGAGAGAAATTTACACAACTCCTTTGAATTCACCAGGGTCGATTACATCAATTTCTTTTCCAAAAAAAAATATTGGTCTTACTCATGAATGAAACCGTGCAGAAAGGCCTCACAAAGTCATGATGGTCAATGTGCGGGAGAATGCAGTCACCTTCTTCATAAATATTGATGATCCAACTGTTAGGAATGCAAGTGGCGGGTAGGATATTCCACTTGACCATTCTCTTTATCATCCACTTTATCATTGGTGGTAACTGATCCATCTGATCGTACCTGAGAATCCCAGGTGGATTCCCCTGTCTGTCGTTTGTAAAATTGTAGCAACATCCGCACTGGATGGTGATTCTTCCTTTTCCCCGCTTCCACTTCTTTGGTTCAGAGTACGTTCTTTCCATGAGAAGGCCTGCTCGAGCTCTATCTCTCAAATCAAAGATGCAGTCCAAGATGCTTCTTTCATCATTTTCAGAGAAAACCTTGGTATATAACTCCAGGCCTTCCAATATGTTGATAAACTTTCCTTGAACCTCATTGTAGAATTCGAATTCTCTTTTGTTTACCTTGCTTATTTTGTAATATTCCACCATACCGAGAGCTGAAAGTTGTCTAAGACGTTCCTTCCTCCGGGCTTCGGCGAGAATCCAAACCGGTGCTGGCCAATCCGGGATATGAGATTCAGCCATAAGCGGGATGTATGATCCAGGGCTCCGCGGTGCGCGCTGGTCCGTCCCCAGTGGGACATACGGTCCATTTGTCACAAAATCTGGAGTCTGAGACTCATTAGTGCTTGCAGTGTATTCTTCTAAGGTACTGAAACGCTGTAGATGTAGAACATTGCAGTCCGGGCATTCTACAAATGCGCCCGTGACTGATGTCCTGGCTGGTATCTCGACGTTGCATGTTGGGCAACCTCTGCACAAGATATCTGGGACCGGGTGTACATCTGATCCTGTCAGAAGTCTTGATTCTTTGTCTGTAGTAGACAGGCTGGCAAAAGTCTCTCTTAGCTCTGAATCATAGATATGTCCCTCAGGAATGGGGGTAAGAAAACCGTAAATGGGGGTAAGAAAACCGCTTACGTTTCTTTGGCGCTTGCGCTCCTGTAGCAGAAAGGCTCTCTATTTCTTCCGGTTTGCATTTCTGCGTTGTGTTCTGTGGAGTGGAGTATTTGGTAGTTGTTCACTGTGGGCAGCTATTAAGCCCCTCGCTGGAGTAGCTATCATGGAAGGCAGTCGGTTGGGCCCCTCCATCGGATCTTGTTCTGCTATCACGTTTTTACCCTTATGTGACACGTTGCCTTGAGTGGTCACCCTCAACAGTGAGGGTAGTCCCTTCTTTTCTTCATTGTTGACTATGCCCATTAGAGGACCATCATAATCCATATCAATCTGGTTGAAATCCATGTCGAAATCTATGGCACCTCCTTCTAGCGCCATCTCTTCGTTCAGTGCGTGGTTCCAACCATCCTGGAAGGCAAAGATCAACCTCTGTCCTGACATTTTTTTCTGCAGCCGATAGAAAGAAACGTCAGTGGGCCAAAGTTTGGTATGAATAAGAACAAAACAAAGTATTTATTAATGTAAATTTTAGTTTGTTTTGGTGAAAAGGATTACTCATTTTATGTGTGAGTTTTGTTTTAATTTAATGGCATTTTTAAATCCAAAAGTAGAAAAGAGAACGTGTAAAGTTCAAAAATTTTCTAAAACTTTTCATTATATATGAGATTAATTACAAAATTTGGACCCGGTCGTAGACATATGGCCATATAGATAACCCTAAAAACAATTAAGGTTTCAAAGTTTCAAAGCAAGCAAAGGCAAGCGAAGGCAGGCGACATCAGGCTGCGTAATAGGTTTTCAGGTAACGTCCATTTATCGGTAACATGGGTCTTTTGCCCCGGAAGCCCACTAACTGGTACACTCCCCTGTATAAACCTTCTCAACGACAAATGCTCCCTCCCAATTTGGCTCGAATTTGCCACCTATTTTGCGGCGAGCGAGAATAGGTCTTTTGAGTACGAGTACAAGGTCACCAATTTTGAATGTCCTTGGGTGGACCAATTTGTCATTGGCTTGTACCATCTTTGCCTGGTAGAGCTCCAAATGTTGTTGTGCTTTCAATCATTTTCCCTCAAGCCTGAGTTTTGCGCCTTCTTCTGTGGTAAGTTGGTTGGCAACAGATATTCTGAGAGATGGTGTCTGGATCTCTAACGGTAGCACATCCTCGATTCCGTACACGAGCATATAAGGTGTACACTGAGTGGGAGTCCTGAAAGTCGTCCGGTAGGCCTACGAGCATATAAGGTGTACACTGAGTGGGAGTCCTGAAAGTCGTCTGGTAGGCCCACAAGGCTTCTAACAGTTTGTTGTGCCAATCTCTTTTATTTTCATCCAGTGTTTTTTCAAATCTGTACTTCTAACAATTTGTTATGCCAATCCCTTTTATTTTCATCTAGTGTTTTCTTCAAAATCTGTACCAGTGTCTTGTTGAATGCTTGATGAAATTGTTGATCTTTGTACTTTTAAAAGTTGTCTCAATGTTAGAGATTATTCTTCGCGGTACTCCAAAACGGTTCAGTCAGACCATTTGCTCTGGGATAGTAAATTGTAGAGTATCTCTAATCTATCCCATGTCTTCTGAACAGAAATTGTTAATCTTCGTACTTTTGAAAGCTATCCCATTGTCAGAGATTATTCTTCGCGATACTCCGAAACAGTAGACGATTTGGCTTTTGAAAAATTGAAGGACGTGCTGTGTTGTAACCTCACGTAACGGTACTGTCTCTGCCCATTTGGAGAAGTAATCTGTAGCGGCAAGTATGAATCTGTGCCCTTTAGAAGATGGAGGGTCTATCGGACCTATTATGTCTGTGCCCAACACTTACGAGACAACAGTTGGGTGCAGCACATTCGGAGGCTAGTGTAAGACCACCCCATGCACTTGGCATTGGTGAATCTGTGTCCCTTAGAAGATGGAGGGTCTATCGGACCTATTATGTTTGTGCCCCAACACTCGAATGGCCACGAAGGAAACAGTTGGGTGTAGCACACTCAAAGGTTAGTGTAAGACCACCCCATGTACCTGGCATTAGTGACATCTTCTGGCAGTATCCATGCAATCGAACATCATTGCTGGCCAATAATATCCGATTCTTTTAATTTTCATTTTCATTTTTAGTCCCGACTGGTGAGCGCCACATAATCCGACATGTATTTCTTTGACAATATTTTGCACCTCGGCTCTGCCCAAACACCGTAGCCACATTTGGTCGAACGATCTTTTGTAGAGAACATTTCCCACCAGGGCGTAAGACATGGCCCTTCTTATGATGTGGTGCGCCTCAGACTTGTCTTCTGGCAGCTTTCCAGTATGAAAATATTCTGATAACGGCTTGCGCCAATCTTTGTTAATGCCTACTACTGCATTTACGGTTTCTTCTTTTCCAAGCTTGTGTAGAGTTTCAAAGTCGTTTCAAGACAAAACTCGTCTTCCTTGCACCGTGACTTCAATGGAATCCTTCGGGGGACACGCCATTTCCTTAGCGAGTTTTACTAAAGCATCGACATGAGCATTATCTCCCCGAGGAATCCGGTAGAAAGTCAACTCAGGAACCTGCTCCAGGAGCTTCATCCCGTACATATGGTATTCTGCTAATCTTGGCTTTAGAATTCTATATTGTCCGGCGACTTGTTGGATGATAAGTTGAGAGTCACCATAAATGGCAATGTTCGTTATATCCATTGAAATCGCCAACTCCAATCTGGTGATTAAAGCTTCATATTCGGGTTCATTGTTGGTACATGGCTCCGTCAGGTGGTACGAAAACTTCAACATACCCTTATCTGGCGTGATAAAGATCAAACCGATCCCTACCTTGCCTGGTATAACTGTGTCTGATCCCTTGTTTTTCTTTGCTGATGAAGCACCGTCGAAGTACATTTTCCAGCGCTGCGCACTGGAAAATTCCTTCTGAAGTATCTGCTCGTCTGGTAATTCGTCATTGAGAGAGGTCCCAGCTGGCAGTGGGTGTGTAGCGAGAAAGTCTGCTAAAATTTGTCCCTTGATAGCACGGAGGGGTACAAAAGTTATATCAAATTGCAATAAGATCATTGACCATCTCGCTAAACGTCCAGAGAGTGTTGGTCGGGTCATCAAATATTGCAATGGATTAACTTTCGAAATTAGGGTGATCTTATGAGAAAGCATGTAATGTCTAAGCTTTTGAGCGGCAAAAATTAGTGCCAGACAATGCTTCTTAATAGGTGGATACCTTATCTCCGTCGGTATTAGACGACGACTCAAGTAGTAGAGAGCGTTTTCTTTTCCTTCCTCATTTACTTGGGCTAAGAGGGCTCCAAGAGAGTCATCCAAAGCCGCGATATAAAGTATCAATGGTTTCCCTGGGATAGGGGCTGCCAAAACAAGAGGTGTCATTAAAAATTGTTTAACGTCCTCAAAGGCCCGCTGGCATTTTTCGTCCCAAGTAAATTTGACGTCCTTTTTAATTAATGCCGAGAATGGCTGACACCTACCCGAGAGATTAGAAATAAAGCGTCTTAGATATGTCAACTTCCCCTGAAAGGAACGTAACTACTTCAAGGTTTTAGGGGGAGGCATTTCCAAGATAGCTTTAATCTTATCCGGGTCAATCTCGATTCCCCGATGATGGACAACGAATCCTAGAAATTTCCTAGAGGTGACACCGAAAGCGCACTTTAGGGGATTCATTTTAAGGTCGTATCGTCGTAACCATTCAAACACAATCCTCAAATCGTACAAATGGTCTATTTTCCATTTACTTTTAATGACCAGATCATCCACGTAGCATTCTACTTGATTGTGAATGAGGTCGTCAAAAATTTTCGTCATTGCACGCTGATATCTTGCTCCGGCATTCTTTAGGCCGAACGACATCACTATGTAGCAGAAGATTCCAATCAGTGTTCTGAAAGCTGTAAACGCTGCATCCTTGGGAGCCATCTTGATTTGGTTATACCCCGACGATCCATCCATGAAGTAGAAAATCTCATGTGTCGAAGCGATATCCACCATCATCCCTGGTATAGGTAGTGGAAACTCGTCTTTTGAACATGCCTTGTTCAAATCTTTGAAGTCGACACAAATGTAGATCTGTCCATTTTTCTTTTTAACCGGTACAATATTGGCTAACCACATGGGGCACTACTCTTCTTTAACGAAGTTGGCGTCTATCAAATTCCTTACCTCAGCGATGACTTGTTTTATTTTGAGGCGCATTCTTCTGGGAGCTTGTTTTACTGGGGTTACATTCTTGTCCACCTCAAGTTTGTGGAGTGCAACCTCTGCTGACAGTCCTGGCATTTCATCGTAGCTCCATGCGAAGTAATCTGTGAACTCTGCTAGTAGTTTGACCAGTTTTGCAGACTCTTTATCATCAAGTAGAGAACTTATATATGTAGGTCGGGGTCGTTCTTCAGTCCCGAGGTTAATCTCTTTCAATTCATCGATAGTGGATCTCTGGCGGAGCATCTTCTATTGGTTGATCAGCAGAGTCATTCTCTATATCGAGACAATCCTCTTCTGACTCACTAGTAACAACCATGCAAAATTTGGAGTCATTCTTTACATAAAGACAATTCTTATCTGACTCACTAGTAACAACCATGCAAAATTCAGAATCATCGACTGGTCCAACTGTACCAAATTCGAGACCTTCTTTTGAATTGGAAGTTCGTCTTTTAGTATTCCACAATTTTTCAAAGAGTTGAAATTTATCTTTTGGCATTTGTTTTGGTAAATGTCCCTGTTGAATTAACTTTTGAACACAAGGCGAGAAGTAACCAAAAGGCAATTCCATTAATCCATTATAATCAACATCCAAATTTACATGTTTTTCAAGCTCAGTAGAGGTAGAAGCATGGTAAAATTTGATCGGCTTTGAACCAACACTACGGACTTCCTTGACCTCTAAACTCTCGACCTTTTGAGGGAGAATCAGAGTGAGGGTCATACATTGTTTCATATTCATTCCTCTCTGTATCTTCTAGGGATATCTCGTACTGAGGATTCTTCTGTTTTGCCATTATTACCTCGTCTTCTGAACTGTCTTCATCACCAATGTTGATAGTTAGCTTAGTCCATTCAACAATTAAATTGATCCTTCCTCATCCGCGTCCTCGGCCTTGACCTCGAGTGCGTGAACTAGAAGAACCTCCACCAACTCGATGTAGGGGAGTGGTTGAAGGTTGTTGAAGCGGAGTTGTATGGCCTTCTTTTTGTGATCCTTCTGAATCTTTATCTTCGTGTGTCAAAATTTTGCGTGAGAAGACAGTCTTCTTTGGAGGCGCATAGTAGGCAGCATCTTCATGGATACCAACTTCATCCACTGAAAATGGTTGTAGATTTCCCTTGATGCAATTTTCTTGACCATCTTTCTGGTATTTAATGCACTGGTGTAGGGATAATGGAACCATGTTATGCTCGTGAATCCATGGTCGACCCAATAGAGTGTTAAAAGAGGTCTCGGCGTCGATGATATGAAATTTAACGGTTGTTACAAGTTCTCCAACTTTCATAAGTAATGAGATTGATCCAAGGGCTCTTTCTCCCTTTTGGTTGAATCCTCTTAAGATCATCTTATCAGGGATGAGCTCCTGAACGTTGAAGTCTAAATATGCTAACGTCCGTAGACTCATGAAGTTAAGAGATGCTCCAAGATCCACTAAAACTCTGGATAGCACAAATCTGCCAATGTTGACGGAGATGTAGAGCGGACGGTTGTGGTCGGCGGTACCGATCAGCAAGTCTTCGTCTGTAAAGGTTACCACTGACTGTTCTCTCAATGAGCAAACTTCATTTGAGGATGTGCTAGCCAACTGAACTAAGCAAATTTCTGGATCTAGCAAAACTGTAACCAGAGATTCTCTCATCTCCTTTGACAGGATTAGAGCGTCGTAGATGCTTAATCGGGCCGGCAACTTCCTAAGATGAGCTAGCACGTTGTAGTCTACTTTGTATGATCCTTCGATTTTATTCTCGTTGTAGTCTACTTTGTAGGGTCCTCCAATTTTATCTTGATTATGTGGTTCTTCCACTGGAGTATACTTTGTATGATCCTCCGCTTTTATCTTGATTATGTGGTTCTTCCACTGGCGGAGGTGGGGGTATTTCCTCTTGAGTCAAGGGTTCGAGGACTTTCTTCCCCGAATCCGAGACAACCAATCTAGTAGAGGCAGCCCCTANTTCTTCATTATTTGTAGAAGCTTGCTTCGATGAATCCTGTATCCGATTGAGGACCGTCTTGAGTTCATCCCAAGTTGTACTCCATCCGTCCGTTCCGACATATGGATCAATTGGGGAGATTGATTTAGTTGAAACCATGTTTATGGAACCTTTTTCAGGTTCTCTCAAATATTCCTTTAGGATTGTTATATTCTCTTCCTTGAGGTTCTTCTCGAGTCAGTCTTTAAAGATGAAACACTTGTCTATAGTGTGCCCAAGCAACCTGTGGTACGGGCAATAATTTGGTTCATTCTTCTTATCCACCTCTTCGGGTTTCTTTGGATCAGGTAGTTTGAATTCTGGTTTCTTCATCAAGCTTTTGAATATTTTAGGTACAGCTTCATCTTTGAAGGAGTAAACAACTTTCTGTCGCTCTAACAGGGATATTCTTTTACCCGCTGTTCGAGGTGATCCCTCCTGAGACGGCCGTTGGTTGGATTGACTGCTCTGTTTCTGAGAGTACTGTGACGAAGACTGACGATGATCTTCTGCATATATCTTTATCGGCTGCTTTCCTTTGTCAACAGTTGCGACTACCCCTGATTTCTTTTCGAATACTCTGGTCACCTTAGCCTTTTCATGTGGCTCCATGTGCTTCATTTCTTCTTGCAGACTGCTGGCTTTACTGAGTAGCTTCTCGAAGGATTTGATGGTGAGTCCCTTAAGCATGAAAGCTACTGGCCCATGAATGCTTTTGAGTAGAATCTCAATCGCTTGATGTTCCTGTAGCTGAGGTTCACATTTCATGCTAAGGTTTCTCCACCTCAAAATATAGTCTGTCAAGGTTTCACTAGGCTTCTGCTTCTCCATCATGAATTCTCCAATAGACACATGATGTTGCGCCCCAGCAAATCTTTTCACAAATAACTGTTCCAACTTAGAAAATGTTTTAACTGATCCGTTGGGGAAGTCAGCATACCAGCCGAAAGCAATTCCTGACAAGCTGCTAACGAACTGCTGGCAGAGTAGAGCTTCGCTATTCCTCATGTTTCCACAATTGGCTCGAAAATGTGCTATGTGCTGTCTGGGATTTCCAGTCCCATCAAATATATTGAAGTTTGGGGTCACAAAGCCCTTGGGGAAAGGCACGACATCAAACTCTTTCGGATAAGGTCTACCCATTAAAATTGATGCACCGTCCTTGGATTGGGCTAAGGCATCCCGTACTTGTTCAACCATTTGCTTGAACTCCTTTTCTGGCAAGACACTTGATGGAGAATCCTTCTTCGGTTGTTCTTCTTTGTCTGTCAAAGTAGCCTCTCTCCTTTCATCTACAATGTGTATGATTTCTGACTAGTTAATCTCTAGAGAAGCCAATCTTGGTGCTTGTGATTGCCCCTGAATGGTGTCCATGGCGGTCATAGCTGCAGTCATCTCTTCTATTCTTTTCTCTAGTAGAATAACTTGTTCATCCCTGAGGAGGATAACCCTACGCAGCTCATCTACGGCGTTCTCTTCAGTGAGAGGTTGAGCCTCACGCGCAGATGTGGTAGCTTTGGTTTCGATCACAAGGATATCCATGAAATCTTCCTCCAAGTAATCATTGTAATCAAAGTCCTCGTCGTCACTATCGACGGAAACTCCTTGTTCTCAAGGCAACTCAGAAATCTCAATCCTGAGTTTCTCAACTTTTCTTTAATTATCGATTCTTTGATTGCTTTAAGATCTGGAGAAACCTGATGGAAATCCTCAACTTGTTTCTCCATCTCGCTGGCTATGTCGCGACAATGTCAGATATTTCAGGCATTGGTTTTTTCTCCTGTCTTGCAGGCTCACTGAACTGTATCGGTGCAGCAACCTTAGGTACCCATACCTTCTTCCTTTTTTACGATGATGCCTCAGGACGGGGCTTCTCAGTAGAGACATCGGTATGTCGAGGGAAGGTATGCTCTCCGTGGTGTAGATCGACTACAGTGTCAGGTAATCGTCTTGTCTTTCTTTCCATGATTGTAGGAATAACGGGTAAACTTCTCGGACCCAGTCTTGACTTAATCGGCCGGTGACCTGTGGTTATGGTGGTGGTATGACCGGTGGTGACCATAACAGTATCAACTCGGTTTCCCAAACGGAGCCAGACGGGAACACGGGTAGGTGACTCTACAGTCGACCTATGAGATTTTCTAGCGGACTTAATATCCTTCAAAATTTCATTCTTCATATGAGGGGAAATTGCATGTCCCACTCGTTTAAGTAATTCACTAATAGAATATCCTTCTTTAATAGCAAGCCTTCTGAAGACTGCACTAACTCGGGTGATGGGGCTGAATTTCTTTCCCTCCTCACCATGTCCATGAGGTGATGGGAATGCAACAGCAATCTTTCGGATACTCTCATGTCCATGAGTATCTATCAAAGGATGGAATCTACTTCCTCGCAGGAGTGGGTAAATTTCCGGTAATACCTCTTCAACTCGATGAGGCTCCTCTTCATCAGGTGTGTTTTCAGGATTCTGGACTGTGATTGCCCTCCAAATTCTCCTATTGTGGTTCCTTCTTTGAGTTCGGGTCAGTGGTGCAGTCCTTGAGCTCGACCTGATTTCAAACACGGGTGGTGGAACAGTTAATGCTTCAGCCGAAGCTTCGACAATCATCACTTCCTTTCCCTTAGCAGCAGCAGGGATAGCAGGTTTAATGACGGGTGTCGCGACGGCAGCAGCTTTAACCTTCTTGCCGGCAGGGAAGTCTTGAAGGCAGTTCAAACTGAATTCTGCAGACGGCTCTTGAACTTCTGGGGCAGCGATCTTCATTACCACGAACGGGGCTTTCCCGAGGATAAGCTCGAGGTCTTCAAATCTGGCTCCGAACTTGATGGTGGGAGCGACGTTACGGGCGTTGCGATCAGTCGGCAGGTTGCAAAAAAAGGTCAGTGTAGGGTAAGCCATCGCAGCGGGCTTTAAAAAAAAAAGTTTTAGGGTTAGTTATGTGGCCAAAAACCTCGTAATCCTTAGTGCAAGCACTAAAAGTAGAGGTTAGTCTGTAGACCGGACGGGTCTTAATTTACAGGTAATTTTAACATCTTTATTTAAAAAGGGTGTAAAATTGATTAATATTTTGAAGTGCGTGTGACACAACGCGATTTGATTTAATTTGCGAAGCAGCAAAATAAATGTGAAAAGGAGTTGTGAGAACGTTTAGGACCCAGCGCGGGACCCAATTCGTGGCAGAAAAATGCACAGGTGGAGTTAATCCACCAACACGCCTATTGGGGGTCCGACCCCACATAAAAATTTAAAGAGTCCTTAGTGGCCTTCTGAACCCCTCTGTTCAAGGATGGTTGAACAGCTAGTCCTGAAGTCCAAGGAGTTAACTATACTTTCCCAATATAGAAATGGGTAAAGTATGCTAACAGAAGAAGGGTAATTTGGTCCAAGAGGGACATGGACATATTACCGATGTGTGAAGATAATATCAACGGAAGAAAGGTAATTTGGTCCAAGAGGGACATGGACATATTACCGATGTGTGAAGATAATATTTTTTTTATTTGTATGGAGAGAAAAGCTTGACCCCAGCGGAGTCGCCTGAAGCTGTCGGTTTTATTTTGGGGATGGTTTGTGGGGAGTTGCCCGTAAGAAGCTGTCGGTCATCGGAATCGAAATCCCGTCGCCCGCTTCGGAAGGATGTTGAAGTATGAAATCAAATTGACCTCATATTTTCATAGTTTAAAATGAAAGAGCATTGTTCCTCAAATCCTATATCTATCCTGAAGAATAAACACAAGAATTGAGGATGAGGCTCGATCAAAATAAACTAAGGAAAGTATGACGTCTGTTTGGTCTGCGAAACCTTTTTAATTGCCGACAAGTTGCCCTATTTAATATAAAGGATTAAATAGGGTTTATATTAAGCTGGGTTCAGACGTGCTTCCTATAAGGCCAAGCCCCTATAGTTAATTACATCCTAAATGACCAAAGTCACTTAAGAAGACTCTCGATAAAGGGTAAGCCCCTATAGTTAATTACATCTTAAATGACCAAAGTCACCTAAGAAAACTCTCGATAAAATGAGAAATATTATCTTCAAGGAATTTCAAAGGGTAGGACTCTTCAACGAAATCGGACGTAGAGTAGAAATATTATCTTCAAGGAATTTCAAAGGGTAAGACTCTTCAACAAAATCGGACGTAGAGGTGGAAAGATTATCTTCAAGGAATTTCAAAGGGTAGGACTCTTTAACGAAATCAGACGTAGAGGTGTGAATATTATCTTCAAGGAGTTTCAAAGGGGAGGACTTTTCAATGAGATCAGATGTAGAGGTGTGAAAGATATCTTCAAGGAATTTCAAAGGGTAGGACTCTTTAACAAAATCAGACGTAGAGGTGTGAAAGGGGATTGGTTCAAATTTGGAACATTTTATTGTAGATTCCAAAGAAAGAAGAACTAGGGGTTGTCATGGATCCAGAGGAGAACCTCGGTGACTTTCTAAGCTATCCTAATGTTTGGCTTTAGCTTTGAGGAGAAATGTTTAGGTGTTTCATCTTGCTAATTTTTTTAGTTAGGGCTTACATTCGTGTGAAATGATCACACAAATAGCCTGAAAGATATGAGGATTTGGTCATGATAAACGACAACCTCGGAATCCTAAGACGAGTTAGGGCTTATATTATATAGCAGGGGTCGTGACAAACGACAATCTCAGAATCCTAAGATGAGTTAGGGCATATATTGTATAGCAGGGCTATGCAAAGGCCTAAAGATAAGGTGAGGATTTACGTTACATAAGCAAGCAACCTCGAAGTCCTATGGCTTTGTTGTTTAAGTCTAAGGAAGGAAGATTGGTTTAGCTAGGGAAGACAGGTTTTGCTGTTGAAGATGGTCGTGCTACCCACCAAGCTAGCTCCAAGCTCCTTGCCGCGATGAGTTTGAGTTATCTAATGTGTCAAGTTATAATATCAAATCAGG
>JXCR01145887.1:26365-43087 GCA_002079205.1 Phalaenopsis hybrid cultivar
ATTTGGGAATTTTGGATTTAGGCCAAAATCAAATGGATTTGAGGCTTCACCACGGCTAATTGATGGTTGATTTTGATGTATTTGAATGTAATCAAGAATTTTCAACAACAATTGGGGCCAATTGACTAGGCTATGGGTTCAATTTGGTGAGATTAAGTCATATGGTCAAAATTGGGGTTTTGGCCCAAATCAAAATTGGGCTCAAATCATGGATCAATTGAGCTTGGATTTGGTTTAGTTTTGTCATATCAAAAGTGATTTTAAGTTTGGTATTGGAATTTGGGTCAATTGAGACCCAATTAATGGACATTTGAGTTGGATTTGGGGAAATTTGGGTCTTTAAAGGGCAATTTGGGGGTTTTGGCTAAAGATGGTCAAATTGGACAAATTGGGTTATGTGATAGTTGAGAGAAATGAAATTGAGATTATTTGGGATTTTTTGAGATTTTCTGGGAATTTTTGGAATTTTTGGGATTTTGGGTCAAAGAGGGGTATTTTGATAATTTGGGGGTGTTTTAGGGGTAGAAGGCCAAGATGGGTATTTTGATAGATTTGAGGTACCAATCATCACCAATAAACCATGGAGCAAAGGGAACCCCATTTTGGGTCCTCTACATAGTGGTCTTAGCTAAATCATAGCCCCAGGGCTAGTAGATTTAAAGAACCATCTACATGAGTATCTCAAAAGTCAAGGGATCTAGGCTAGAAATTTGAGCTCAGAGTTGGGAGTGATTGTGAGTGTAGATGAGTGTAGTGAGTGCCTTAGCTACACACCAACACCCAAGGTCAACCCTAAGGTCCAGCAATCCTAGGGGTGACTCATCCTGAGTTTCCTCCACAGTGACCCCACCTACTAAGTACATAGAGGTTGGAAGCAATATGTGAAACTGTAGGTTGAGTGGAGAAGGGTTTGGAATTTATAATGGTGAGGGTTCCAAGTCTAGTTTTCTAAGAATAGTCAATAGGAAAAGTCTTATGGCTAGACCTTAAGCTACTAAAGAGGAAAAACTAAACCTCAACCAAAAATGAGGTTAACAGCACCCAATATGCTTTATGCTCAAGTTCAATTGGTAAGTGACAAGCTTTCCCAAATATTAGCTTATCAATATGCCTTATGCTCAAGTTCAACTAGTAAGTGACAAGCTTTTCCAAATATTAGCCTATAATGAAGAACATTCTTATAGGAGTTCTGTATGCAGTCCTATAAGCCCACAAAGCATAGTCAAGTTTGGCTGACCAATAGATTCATGTAGGAGTTCTGTATGCAGTCCTATAAGGCCACAAATGATAGTCAAGTTTGACTGACCAATCCATTTTTGTTGGATTCACATATTTTTCGATAATTCTTTTAATTTTTTGATTAGAGAATTCAGCCAAACCACTTATCTGAGGATGATAAGTAGTAGCAATCCTATGATTTATATGATATTTCCTTAATATCTTCTCTATTATCGCATTTCTAAAATGACTTCCTCCATCAGTAATGATAACTCTCGGCATCCCAAATCTACAAAATATATTTATTTTCAAAAAGTTTGCAACACTATAAGAATCAAATCGAGGTAAAGCAACAGCTTCTATCCATTTAGATACATAGTCCACTGCTAACAGAATATATAAATTTTCGAAAGATGATATAAATGGTCCCATGAAATCTAATCCCCAAACATTAAATATTTCAACTTCTAGCCTATAATTTTGGTGCATCTCATTTCTTCAAGAAATATTGCCTACTCGTTGACATCTATCAGAAGTTTTGATATAAACATTAACATCTCCAAAAATTGTAGGCTAATAGAATCCAGATTGTAAAATCTTGTGTGTTGTTTTATCAACACCAAAGTGTCCCCCAAATTCAGAATTATTACATTTTGGATAATTTCATAAGTTTCTTCTAATGGTACACATCTTCGAATAATTAGATCCTTTCCTTATTTTATATAAAATGGGTCATCCCAAAAATAAGTGCTTAGCTTCAGAAATAAATTTCCTCATTTATTGGTATGTCATTCCATTGGGTTTAAGATCACTAACAATATAGTTCACAATGTCTTCTGTTGGCATGTCATTCCCAATATCACTAACAATAAAGTTCACAATGTTGACAAACCACAGAACACGCCACTCATTAATAGTGAACAATTTTTTATCTGAAAAATATTCATTAATTTCTTTTTCAAAACAGAGTGGTTTTTTAAATCAAGCCTAGACAAATGATCAGCAATTATATTTTCAGTCACCATTCGATCTACTATTTAAAAATCAAATTATTGCAAAAGAAGAATCCATATTATAAGTGTAGGTTTAGTGATACACCTAAAATATATAGTATTTTTAGACACATTTTTATACCTATTTTTGAGATATTGCGCTTTAATGGAAGGAATTTTTGTGTTTTTCTTACAGATACAAGTAAAAATGGAAAAAATGCTCAAAGAAGTGAAAAAGTTTGTGTTTTACTTGCAAATAAAAATAAAATGTGAAAAATATTAAAGGAGTTAAAAAAGATAAAATTTGGAGCAAAAAGGTGAAAAATGTGCAAATGAGTTTAGGTGCCTAAGCGCCAGATCCGACAATTAAACACTGATTAAACAGAGAAGGTCGTGTCTAAGCACGAGAGGTCCCGCGCTTAAGTGCCAGTGGCAATTACTAGATGAGTAAAGTCAGTTTTTGTAAAATTTGAAGAGGTTTTTGAGGCACCCATTTGCTTAATAGGTGGTTATAAACACCATGGATGAAAATTATCATGAAAGGATGCATCTCCTTGGAAAATACATCGAATTAGGACACATTTTGAAGAGTTTCCAAGGCACCTCTTGGAAAACTATAAAAGACAGGAGGGAGGACTTTGAAAAGAGTCCTGAAAATACTTGGCAAGTCTTGAAAGTTCTCATTTAGGGAGTTAGTTCAGAGAGACTTTCAGGCACCACTTTTACTTTTATTTATTCTTTTTGTTATTTTATTTTGATTGATTGTAATGAGAAGAGATTCAAAGAAACTTCAAGAGTTTGGTGGAGAACTTGAGATATGTTTTTATTCTTTTTTTTAGACTACTTTTTGTTTTAATTGAGACTTATTATTGGTTTGACAATGATTTCTACTTTTAAACTAGGGTGTGGTTTCATTTTCTCCATAGATTCTGAGTAATTTTCTTTATCTTTCTTCTTAAAATGATAAGTAACTAAGTTTTGGATGGAAATTGTGGAGATTATTAATCTTTAATATTAGAAGAAGTTGTGATGATTTAAATGCATGCACTTCATTTACTTCTTGATTTGGTCAATCTAGATGTTAAAATTTGTTGGGAGAACATGTACGAACCGTGTTGGTATTGTCTCAGACAATAATTAGGAAAAATCATATGAGGTTGTATGAATGAGAATGTAGTTCATATGATTGAGTACAAATAAATAGGAAAATATTCATTTAAGGGTGTAGAGTTTGAGGAATTTAAAGTGATAGTTTAAAGCCCCCAACTTGGTTTATTGTTTTAGGTTCTGATACGAGATGTTAGCCCCCAGGTGGAGCCCTCAACTTGGTTTATTGTTTTAGGTTCTGATACGAGATGTTAGCCCCCAAGTGGAGGGAATTTGAGGGAACTCTAGAGTGAGCTAGTAATCTTACTGCCTAGCCGATCTTCAGAACTATTCAAACTTTAAATTAGTCAATGTTCTTTATAGCATCTGTCTTCAAAACTATTCAAACTTTTTTGTTTATTATTTTAGGTTCTGATACGAGAATGTTAGCCCCCAGGTGGAGGGAATCGAGGGAACAGAGAGCTAGTATCTTCCCTGCCTAGCCGGTCTTCAGAACTATTCAAACTTTAAATTAGCAAATGTTCTTTATAGCATCTCTAGAGCTAGTACTTTTGTTGCCTAGCCAGTCTTCAAAACTATTCAAACATTAGATTAGCCAATGTTATTTGTACCAACTCTAGTAATGGTAAAGAATATTATTGCTCCTATTTGGCACAACAAAATTTGCATTCTTCCACAATAGAGTTCCTATACTTATTACTGGTTCATGATAAGAAGAAATATATTTTTCTTATTAAGTGTTTTTCATCTACAAAACTCTAGTTATCTTTTTAAGTTGTTACTGTTTTGTCAAAATATCAAAAATACCAAAAATATTTGAATTTTTATTACTATAAAAAATATTCAGTTTAAGTAATTGTCTTTTTAAAAATAGAAAGTTTTCTAAAAGTGCATATTGTATAAATTTCTTATAGGTTTGATATTCAAGTCTTAATCAAAAAGTCCTATATTACTTGATAACGATACATATACTTGCATAGTATCCCAATATATATATAAATTAAAAGTTAAATTCTTATTTTTCTTCATGATCAAGTTTTTTATTTTGTTGCAAAGTAAGGAAATATAAGTGAAATATAATCTGAATTATTGTTGTACTTTACGTATTAGCAATATCAAGGGATAAAGTTTTTTTGCGCCGTCGTCGGGGAATCGAAAGAAAAATTCCTATTCTTAGAAAGTCTTATTTAGACTTTAAGTTATCTTATCTTATTTTATTTTATTTTATTTATTTTATTATATGTTAGTGTATGTGTAGTATAGGTTCTGAAGGACTAGTATCCTATTATTTTGAATTAGAAAGAACTATTAGTAAAATCAGCAAAACCACAAAAATTATAACTTTTGAAAAATCCAAAAAAATTATAGAAATGGTAGTCCAAAAGAGTCAAAATGTTGAAATTCATCAAGAGTTTAGACCTTTAAGAGATTATGCCAACCCTACTATAGATGAACTTCATTGTAGTATTCAAAAACCTATTGTAGTGGCTAATTCATTCCAGCTTAAACCTGTTATTATCCAAATGATATCAAATAATCAGTTTGGAGGATCGCCAACTGAAGATCCAAATTTACATCTTGCCAATTTTCTAGAATTATGTTACATTTAAATACGATGGCGTATCAGATGATGTCATAAGACATAGGTTATTTCCTTTTTAAGTGAGGGATAAAGTTAAGATGTGGTTGAATTCGTTAGAACCTGGATCAATCAGAACTTGTGGTGATTTAGCACAAAAATTCCTTGCTAAATATTTTCCTACATAAAAAACTGCGAAGCTTAGAAATGATGTTACATATGTTAATCAGTTTGAAGGGGAATCTATTTATGAAGCATAGGAAAGATTTAAAGAACTCTTAAGAAAGTGTCTACACCATGTTACACCAGATTTGTTAATAATTCAAACATTTTACAATGGATTAGTTGGATCTCTTAGATAAATTATCGATGTCGCTGCTCGTGGTTTATTGATGTCAAAACTATTTAATGACGCCTACGCTTTAATTGAAGAAATGGCTATTAATAATTTTCAATGGCCTTCTTAGAGGGTAAATCCTAAGAAAGTAGCCAACATTAATGAATCTGATGTATTTACCATGTTAGGAATTCAAGTTGCTGCAATATCAAGGAATCTGATTATAGCCAACATTCATAAATTTAATTTTCAAACATCATTAGAAACTTTGAATGACATAAATAATAAGCAAAATAACCTATATTGTAATTATTATAGCCCAGGTTGGAAGAAACATCCCAACTTTAACTGGAATAACAGTTCAGGTGGTAATAATCAACAATGGGGGAAAAACCAAGGAAATGCAGTGGGAAACTGGAAAAAACAAGGGAATAATAATTATAGATCTACTTATCCTCCAGGTTTCAACAACAATACACAGTTTAAGGAGAAGAAGTTGTCTATAGAAGAACTAGTGTTAAAAAAATGGGAAATCAATTACAAAGTCAAGGAGCTAGACTAGAAAAATCGAGAATCAACTTGGGCAAATAGCAAATTCATTTAGTAATAGATCCCAAGGAACACTTCCTAGTAATACTGAATTAAATCCAAAAGACCATATTAAAGAATAAGTAAAAGCTGTTCAACTTAGAAGCGGAAGAGAGTTGGAAGGTCGGGTTCAAAAAGAAATTGAAGTAGAGAGAGAAGAAATTGAAGAATTAAAACAGGACACTCCAAAAGATTCTGAGAGACTTATTTCTCCGCTAAAATTTGATTTGGAAAAATCACCACCTCCATTTCCTTAGAGACTTCATCAACAAAAGTTGGATAAGCAATTTTCAAAATTTCTAAAAGTATTTAAGAAGCTTAGAACTTATATTCCATTTGTTGAAGCTTTAGAACAAATGTCGAGCTATGTAAAGTTTGTGAAGGACATTCTCAACAGAAAAAGGAAGTTTGAAGATAATGAGACTGTTGCACTTAGTGAGGAGTGCAGTAGATAATTCAGAAAAAGGAAGTTTGAAGATAATGAGACTATTGCACTTAGTGAGGAGTGCAGTGCTATAATTCAGAAGAAAGCATCTTGAAAAGCTTAAAGATCCTCGTAGCTTTACAATTCCATGTGTAATAGGAGACAAATTTTATGTGAAAGCTTTATATGATTTAAGTACAAGCATTAACCTTATGCCATTATAAATATTTAAAAAATTGGGATTAGGAGAAAAAACCCCTACTACTGTAACTCTGCAGTTAGCAGATTGTTTGATAACAAACCCTAAAGAAGTTATAGAAGATGTCCTAGTGAAAGTGGATCAATTTATCTTTTCTATTGATTTCATTGTGCTAGATATGGAGGAAGATAAAGAGATACCTATCATTTTGGGGAGATCTTTCCTAGCCACAGAAAGAGCAATGATAGATGTGCAAAAAGAGGAATTAACAATGCACGTCAATGATCAAACTGTTACTTTTAACATTTCAAGATCAATGAAATACCTTGCAAAAGGTAAAGATGATGAATGTTTTATAATGAATGTTATAAGATATTTAAGTGAATGTCATTACAAGACTACTTATGAAGAAAAATTTGAAGAAAAAAATTTGGAACACAAGCAAGAGGAGGATTTAGATCAATGTGAAGATCTATTAAAAAAAATTCAAACTATGCTCGAGAAAGTTTTGAAATTCTGAACATGATAAACACAGATAAATCATTTTGTCCATCTATTGAAAAACGTCCATAACTTGAGTTGAAGTTACATCCTGATCATTTAAAATATGTCTTTTTAGGAGATTCCTCTACTTTACCTATTATAATTTCCTCAAAATTAACAATGGAAGAAGAAGAAAGGTTGATGAAAATTCTAAAAAATTTTAAGAAAGCCTTTGAATGGACAAATACTGATATTAAAGGAATCAGTCCTTCAATTTATATGCATAAAATTCATATGGAAGAGAACTGTAAACCCAGGGCTGATCCGCAAAGGAGACCGAATTCTGTTATGAAAGAAGTTGTTAAGAAAGAAACTTTAAAGTATTTAGATGTTGGAATTATCTACCCTATTTTAGATAGTGCATGGGTTAGTCCAATTCATTGCATTCCTAAAAAATGAGGAGTAAATGTAACTGTAAATGAACATAATGAGTTAATACCTACTAGACAAGTTACGGGGTGACGAATATGCATTGATTATAAAAAATTAAATCTTGTTAATAAGAAAGAAAATTTTCCATTACCTTTCTAGATCAAATGCTGGATAGACTAACTGTGCATAAATACTTTTGTTTTCTGGATAGATATACTGGTTATCACCAAATTCAAATATCTCCTAAAGATCAAGAGAAAACAATGTTTATCAGTCCTTATGGTACTTTTGCTTTTAGAAGAATGCTCTTTGGTTTATGTAATGCCCCTGCTACATTTCAAAGATGTATGATGATAATTTTTGGTTATTTAATTGAAAAAGCGACTGAAGACTTTATGGATGACTTTTTGGCATTTGGAACTTCTTTTGACTTATGTCTAGAAATTTATCTAAAGTTCTTAATCGTTGTGAAGAAATAAATTTAGTCATTAATTGAGAAAAATGCCAATTTATGATAGCAGGAGGAATTGTATTAGGTCATCAAATTTCATGGTATGGAAGTAGATCCTGCTAAAATTCAAGTGATCGCTAAGTTACCTTATACAATAAATGCAAGTGAAATTAAGAGTTCTTTAGATCATGTTGGATTCTACAGACGATATATTAAAGACTTTTCAAAGATTGCTAAGCCTTTATGCTATTTACTGAAGAAAGATGCAATTTTTAATTTTGATGAAGGAAGAGTAAAAGCTTTAAAGTTATTAAAAGAAAAATTAATCACTGCTCCAATTATAGTTTCACCAAACTGGGTAAAACCTTTTGATTTGATGTGTGATGCTAGTGATTATGCTATAGGAGTTGTTTTAGGACAAAAATACGATAAAATTTTCAAAGTTATTTACTATGTTAATAAAACTCTTAATGAAATTCAAATTAATTATACAATAACTGAAAAAGAGTTATTAGTAATAATATATACTTTTGATAAATTTAGATCATATTTAATTGGAACTCATTGTATAGTGCATACAGATCATTCTTGCTATTAAGTACCAAATGAAAAAGAAGGATGCTAAACCTAGACTTATAAGATGGATTCTTCTTTTACAGGAATTTTATTTTGTAATAGTAGATCAGAAGGGGATTCAAATTTAAATTGCTGATCATTTGTCTAAGCATAAATTAGAAAAACCACACTATTTTGAAAATGAAATTAATGAACATTTTCCAGATGAAAAATTGTTCACTATTAATGAGTGGCGTGTTCCGTTGTATGCCGACGTTGTGAACTTTATTGTCAGTGATATTATACCCTATGGAATGACATACCAATAGAAGAGGAAATTTATTTCTGAAGCTAAGACTTATTTTTGGGATGACCCATTTTTATATAAATAAGGAATAGATCTAATTATTTGAAGATGTGTACCATTAGAAGAAACTTATGAGATTATCTAAAATGTCATAATTTTGATTTTGGGGGACATTTTGGTGTTGATAAAATAGCATACAAACTTCTACAATCTGGATTTTGTCGGCCTATAATTTTTAGAGATGTTAATGTATATATCAAAATTTGTGATATATGTCAATTAGTAGGCAATATTTTTAGAAGAAATGAGATGCCCCTCAATTATATTCTAAAAGTTGAAATATTTGATGTTTGGGGATTAGATTTCATGGGACCATTTATACCATCTTTCGGAAATTTATATATTTTGTTAGCAGTGGACAAGGTATCCAAATGGCTAGAAGTTGTTGCTTTACCTCGATGTGATGCTCAAAGTCTTGCAAAATTTTTGAAAATGAATATATTTTATACATTTAGGATGCCAAGAGTTATCATTATTGATGGGGGAAGTCATTTTAGAAATGTCATAATGGAGAAGATATTAAAGAAATATCATATAAATCATAGGATTGCTACCTATCTTCCTCAAATAAGTGGTTTGGTTGAATTATCCAATCAAGAAATTAAAAGAATTATGGAAAAATCTTTGAATCTAACAAAAATGGATTGGTCATTCAAACATGACTATTCTTTGTGGGCTTATAGGACTGCATATAGAACTCCTATAGGAATGTCCTTATATAGGCTAATATTTGGGAAAGCTTGTCACTTACGAGTTGAACTTGAGCATAAAGCATATTGGGCAACTAAAGAGTTCAATTATAATTTGAAAGATACTGGTGAGAAAATATTATTATAATTAAATGAGCTTGAAGAGATGAGGAATGAATCTTATGAAAGTGCCAAAATTTATAAAGAAAAGATGAAAATGTGGCATAATCGAAAGATTCTTACTAAAAATTTTCAACCAGGGCAACAAGTTTTACTATATAATTCAAGGTTAATTTCTAGGGAGACATAAGTTGTGGTGGATGGGCCCATTTATTGTAATGAAAGTTTTCCTTATGGAGCTGTGGATATTAAAGATCCTAAATTTGANTATTATTATAATTAAATGAGCTTGAAGAGATGAGGAATGAATCTTATGAAAGTGCCAAAATTTATAAAGAAAAGATGAAAATGTGGCATAATCGAAAGATTCTTACTAAAAATTTTCAACCAGGGCAACAAGTTTTACTATATAATTCAAGGTTAAGATTATTTCTAGGGAGACATAAGTTGTGGTGGATGGGCCCATTTATTGTAATGAAAGTTTTCCTTATGGAGCTGTGGATATTAAAGATCCTAAATTTGAGAATATCCTTAAAGTGAATGGGCATAGACTGAAACCTTATTATAAAGGGGATTAGCAGAAGTTCAATGATGGAATTATGTTGGATCAACCAGAGTAAGAAATGGTTACGTTGGGCTGACGAAGTAAAACCAAGAGTATTGTGGGAGGCAACTCATAAGTATCAATGTGTTTTTATTTTTATTGATGTTTTATGTGTGATTAAGAAAATTGAGGTAGTGTTTTTGAGACTATTATGTGTTAGTATTGATTTTAAGACTTAAATTAGTGATTTGGACATGTTAAACTGAGAATTTGGACGTTAAGTTGACTGTGCAAAAATGTGCACCAGCACTTAAGCGCCAAATCCGGCGCTTAAGCGCGACAGTTTAAGAACATGTGAAAAATTAATGATCTAGAAGAAAAAACCACCTAGAAGTTTGTAAAAACGTGTCGTGGCAGTTTCTAAACATGTCTATGAGTTATTGGAAGAATTTAGGCCTATAAATAGAAGGGTTTAGTGAAAGAATTTTACCCTAGATCATTTCTAGCCCTAAAGCTTAAAAGAGATAGAGATTTTAAGATGATGTCTTCATGGGAGATGGATTTGAAGAAGAAGGAAGAGACCATGAGAAAGAAATTCATTATTCATAGTGCACAAGAGATGTATAACGATTTTTTAGCCGTTAGTATTGAAGGGATATCAGAGAAAATCAACAAAATTGAAAATATCATGTGTGTACTTGAGACTAAGGTATTAGAAATTCATGCACATCTGGAGCATATTGGATGGAAATTGAAAATGTAATTTAGTCACACTAGTTTTATAAAGGAAGCGGATAGGGAGATGTTTCTTAAGCAAAAGTGGATTGAAGAAGATTGCATCAGAGCACGTCAACAACGTCCATTTTATCAACTTTATATTTCAGTTGCCCCAAGAGAGACTACTGAAAGACCTGAATTTTTTCTTTTTAATGAAGAATGGAATTAAGTTCTATGTTTGTTTTTGTGTGATTAAAGTTGTTGTATTTAAGTGTTTTTAGTTTTTAAGACATGTGTTAGTGTTTATGTTACTTATGTGTTTAATTGTCAATGTGTGTTAAGTGTTTTGTACTTAGGAAAATTTTCTCATCCGAGACTATTTAGAGTGAGAATTAAGGGTCAATAGTATTTGCACTTGTTTTTGAATTAATATAAGTTTGTTTTTATAAAAATTTTGTGTTGTTTTAGCCTTGAATTGAAATAGTTATTAAGGAGAATTTTGAGGGAGAATCTTCTACCTCTCAAAATCGTGATTTTTAAGGGCTAGGGCACACCATTAAGTGGAGATTTCTTGGTGGAATCAAGAAAAAATTGTTAGATTCAGATTTCTTAAGGTAAGAGTTTTACTTCTATGCAAAAATTTTGGATTTTCACCTTGTATTTTGAGCACTTTTGGAAAAATTTGAAAATTCACTATTCATGGTGAAAAATGAAGAAAAATCTATGAAAATTGCTTGAGAAGTTTAGTTTGTGCTTATGAAAGTTTAGTTTAGTGATTTAGACTTAATTTTTGAAGTTAATTATGGAATTTATAAAATTTGTAGAATGACACCAAGAATGAAGAGGAGTAAGGGAAAATTCCCATTTGATTTGAGCAAATTTCTCAGTTCGAAGGCTCAAGATGGATACAGTGATGCTCTACTGTCACAAAACTTGATTCAGGAGCGATGTTTTAGAAATTCGGGTGGAGATGTGGAAGATTTAATTATTCGTCGATAGTGGGAACAATTTTGTTTTTTCTCTACTGTCGCAGTGATTTCTGTTGTGAGGGAGTTCTATGCAAATCTCCTTGAAGCTGAAGACAATCGAGTTATGGTTCGAGAAAATTTGGTACCTTTTTTGCCAGAGGTAATCAACTTATTTTATCATTTACCACTAGATACTTTATATTTTTATGCAAATTATAATCTTACTGAAGCGGAGTTAGACGAGATTATTTCATACTTGAGTATTGGGAGAGGACTTTGGAAGATAACTAATGAGAGGAGAGTAAATTTCCCAACTTCAAATTTATGTGCACATTCAAAGGCCTAACACTAATTGATTTCTGCTCGTTTGCTTCCAACCAATCATCTCAGTGAAGTGACCAGAGAAAGAGCGACGTTGAACTATTGTATTCAAGAGGGAAAGCTTGACAACATTGGAGCTTTGATCTGTTAGACTATCATCACTTCTGCTATAGCTGTTACGATTGTTGGTATGGGATTTGCTTCCTTGATCTTTTCGTTGTGCGAGTAGTTTGGGGTTAAATATGATAGTTGCAAGGAAGTTCTGTTACTTCTGAAGCCCATCATGAAGGTGAATGTGAAGACTTATTCTGAGCAGTCGATTTTTGGCTAGAGAGGAGGATTTTCTAAGACCTATGAAATAGAAATTTCTACTGCATCTACCTCTACTACTTCTTCATTTAGACCATCTACTTCACGTGCTTCTACATCTTGAGGTGAGTCTACTGATACCTGAGATGAGTTATTGTAGAAGATGACGGATAATATCAATTTTACCACTGATAAGGTGCAAAATTTAGAGCATTTTTCAGATCATACTAATAATTATAATAGAAGGAAGAGTGATTATAAATAGAAATTCCACTCATCTTTGGAGAGCCTGATTAGATGTGACCCCAGAGTGATTCTAAGGATGAACAGTAGAGCTAAGAGATTCTGAGGATGAAGAGTAGAGCCAAGAGATTTATTTTATGATTGTAATGTAATATAAATTATGTAGTCTGGCTTGCTACATTTGCATTTGTGTGATGTTTTGGACTATGTTGTGTTTTGGACTTTTATGTTTTATTGTTATTATGACATTTGTGGTAGTTAGTATTTTTTTAAAAAATTTTAGGGTAGTAATTGTTATTTTGTGTTTACTACTGTAGATTAGTTAGTTTAGAACTTAACTTAATTTCATATCTGTTATAAAGTAGAAAATTTTGCTAGCTGAGATGTTAAACTTGAAATTTAGAACTGCTACCTTCTATTTTTCTTTTATCATGTTTGCAAGTTTGTCTTTATGTTTAGATTGTGATGTCAGTAGTGTGTTTGCTTGCTTTTATGTTTATACCCACTGTTTAGAAGTTTATTGAATCTCTACATGTTAAAGTAAAATGAAAATATAGAAAATTTGATCAAAAATTAATTTTACTCCTATTTTTAGTTTTATATTAGTATCATTAGGGTTTAAAATTCCTGTTAGCATGTTATTTTTAAATTTTCATTCCTGCTTATATATATCTGATGCTAAACTGTTTAATCTGTTAAAAATTTAAGTTTGGGGGGATGAAAAATATTTTAAAAATTGAAATTTTATTTATTCTCAAATGTGCTACAAGTGAATTTGATTTGAAAAGAAAAAAATTGATTATGTATATGATGTTATATTAGGGAAGTAAAATTTAACTTTAGAAATGAGTAAGAAAATTTAGTTAAATTTTTTAGTATTGAAGAAAAACTTTAATATAAAAATTTTTAGATGAGAAAATGATTAAGATAAGTAACTATCTTTAGTAAGAAAAATTGTATTTTTGAAAAATTTAGACTTTTATTTTTAGTACTTAAATTTTTTTTATTAAATTAATTTTCAAAACTATTATTATATTTATAAATAAAGAAATTATATCAAAACTTTGCATTATGAAAGGAGAAGTGGAATTCAAAATCATTAAAGGCCTATCCAGATATAGTAATCTTTGCCAGAAAAAGAAAGAAAAGAAAAAGAAAAAGAAAGAAAAGAAAGAAAAGCAAAAAAGAAAAAGAAAAAGAAAAGAGAAAAAAAAATTAGGAAGGAGAAGCTTAAGGATTATTGCTTAATCAAAAATTGGTTCTAAATTTGATCTTTTTAAAGTATAAGACTTGAGAAACTCTTAAGCTTATATATATAATATAGTAAGTAAAATTTTTTTTAATGAAAATTTTTAAGTGGAAATAACAAAAGAACTAAATTCTAAATTTGGAAAATCTACAATACATTTTTAAACTAGATAGAAACTCATATGTTCATCATTCTTAACTTTAAGAATTTCTAAGCTTTAAGTTAATCTCATTATTTTTTTCTAAATTAGATTGTTATATTTCTAAATCTAAATTGTAGTAACTCCTAAAGAAACTCATATACTTATCATACTTATGTAGTTTCTAAAGATTGAATTGTCACTTGAGGACAAGTAACAGTTTAAGTTTATGGGATTTTGATTCAACCAAAATATAGTGTTTTTAGACACATTTTTATACCTATTTTTGAGATATTATGCTTTAATGGAAGGTGTATTTGTGTTTTTCTTGCAGATATAAATAAAAAGATGAAAAATGCTTAAAGGAGTGAAAAAGGATCAAATTTGGAGCAAAAAGGTGAAAAATGTGCATGAGTTTTGGTGCCTAAGCGTTGGTTAAACAGAGAAGGCCACACCTAAGCACCAGAGGTCCCTCGCTTAAGCGCCAGTGGTAGTTACTAAATGAGTAAAGTCGGTTTTTGCAAATTTCGAAGAGTTTTTTGAGGCACCCATTGGCTTAACAGGTGATTATAACCACCATGGACCAAAATTATCACGAAAGGATGCATTTCTTTGAGAATACATCGAATTGGGACACATTTTGAAGAGTTTCCAAGGCACCTCTTAGAAAACTATAAAAGAAAGAAGAGAGGACTTTGAAAAGAGTCCTGAAAATACTTGGAAAGTTTTGAAAGTTCTCATTTGGGGAGTTGGTTCGGAGAGATTTTAAGGCACCGCTTTTACTTTTATTTTATCCTTTTTGTTATTTTTTTTGACTGATTGTAAAGAGAAGAGATTCAAAGGAACATCAAGAGTTTAGTGGAGAACTTGAGATAAGTTTTTATCTTTTTTGCTTTGAGACTACTTTTTGTTTTAATTGAAACTTGTTAATTGTTTGACAATGATTTCTATTTTTAAAATAAAGTGCGGTTTTGTTTTCTCCACTGATTCTGAGTAGTTTTCCTTATCTTTCTTCTTAAAATGATAAGTAATTAAGTCTTGGATGAAAATTGTGGAGAGTATTGATCTTTAATCTTGGAAGAAGTTGTGATGATTTAAATCCATGCACTTCGTCAATCTAGATGTTAAAATTTATTGTGAGAACATATAAGAACCGGGCTGGTATTGTCTTAGTCAACACATGGAAAGAATCACATGAGGTTGTACGAATGAGAATGTAGTTCATATGCTTGAGTGTAAGTAAATAGGAAAATATTCATTGAAGAGTGTAGAGTTAGAGCACTTTAAAGTAACAGGTAAAGCCCCCAACTTGGTCTAATGTTTTAGGTTCTGATATGAGATGTTAGCCACCAGGTGGAGGGAATCAAGGAAACTCTAGAGTGAGAGCTAGTATCTTCCCTGCCTAGCCGGTCTTCAGTACTATTCAAACTTTAAATTACCCAATGTTATTTATAGCAACTCTAGTAAGGGTAAAGAATATTATTGCTCTTATTTGGCACAACACAATTTGCATACTTCCACAATAGAATTCATATACTTATTATTGATTCATGGTAAGAAGAAATATATTTTTCTTATTAAGTGCTTTTCATCTACAAAACTCTAGTTATCTTTTTAAGTTATTACTGTTTTGTCAAAATATCAAAAATACCAAAAATATTTGAATTTTTATTACTATAAAATATATTCAGTTTAAGTAATTTTCTTTTTAAAAATAGAAATTTTTCTAAAAATGCATATTGCATAAATTCCCTGTGGGTTCGATATTCAGTTCTTAATCAAAAAAGTCCTATATTACTTGATAACGATATGTATACTTACGTAGTATGTCAATATATATAAATTAAAAGTTAAATTCTTATTTTTCTTCAGGATCAAGTTTTTGGTTTTGTTACAAAGTAAGGAAATAAAAGTGAAATATAATCTGAATTATTATTGTACTTTGCATATTAGCAATATCGAAGGATCATATAACATCCTTTTTTTTATTAAGTACTAAATAACAGAATAAATTGTATGCACTACACATTGAGTTCCGATTAAATTTATCAAAAGTATATACTAGCTAATAACTCTTTTTTAGTTGTTGTATAGTTGATTTAAGTTTCATTAAGGGTTTTATTAGCATAGTAATTTACTTTGAAAATTTTATCATATCTTTGTCTTAAAATAACTTCTACAGCATAATCACTAGCATCACACATCAATTGAAAAGGTTTTCCCCAGTTTGGTGAAACTATAATTGGTGGAGTGATTAATTTTTCTTTTAATAACTTAAAAGCTTTTAGGCATTCCTTATCAAAATTGAAAATTGCATCTTTCTCTAGTAATTGGCATAAATATTTAGCAATCTTTTAAAAGTCTTTAATATATCACCTGTAGAATCCAACATGTTCTAAAACACTCCTAATTTCTCTTACATTTGTTGGATAAGGTAAATTAGCAATCACTTGAATTTTAGTAGGATTTACTTCCATACCATTTTCTAATATTTGGTGACCTAATACAATTCCTCTTGCTACCATAAATTGGCATTTTTCCCAATTAAGGACTAAATTTGTTTCTTCACAGCGCTTAAGAACTTTAGATAAATGTTCTAAACATGAGTCAAATGAAGTTCCAAACACAGAAAAGTCATCCATGAATACTTCAATCCCTTTTTCAATTAAATCACAAAAAATTGTCATCATA
>JXCR01145888.1:0-23149 GCA_002079205.1 Phalaenopsis hybrid cultivar
ATATATATATATACATCTCTAAATAGAATAGGCCAATAAAATCCAGATTACAAAATTTTATGAATAGTTCTATCATTCCTAAAATGACCTCCAAATTCAGAATCATGACATTTTTGGGTAATTTCTTGAATTTCTTTGTAAGACACACATTGTCTCATTACTAAATCATTGCATTTTTTATATAAATAGGGGTCATCCCAAAAATATAATTTTGCATCATGAATGAATTTTTTTTTCTTGATGTTTTGTTAGTTCATATGGTAAAATACCACTAGCAATATAATTTACAATGTCATCATACCAAGGCATTTCCCATCCTTTTACAACATAAAGTTGTTCATCAGGAAAAGTTCAACTAATTAATTTTTCATGTCAAGTATTTCTTCTTATTCTAGCCTAGATATATGATCAAAAATTTTATTATCAGTCCTTTTTCTATCGACTACTACAAAATCAAACTCTTGCATCAAAAGTGCCCATCTAATTAATCTTGGTTTCACATCTTTTTTTTGCATCAAATATTTAATAGCATAGTGGTCAGTATGCAAAACACATTTAGCTCCAAACTTATATGACCTAAACTTATCAAAAGCTTACACAATGGATAATAACTCCCTTTTAATGGTAGTATAGTTAATCTGAGCATCATTAAAAGTCTTACTAGCATAGTATATCAATTTAAAAATCTTATCATATCCTGCCCTAAAACAACTCTAATTCCATAATCACTAGCATCACACATTAATTCAAATGGTTTCTCCCAATCAGGTGAAACAATTATAGGAGTAGTGATCAATTTTTCTTTTAAAGTTTTAAAAGCTTTAATGCAGTCTTGGTTAAAATCAAATTTTGTATCTTTTTTCCAAAAGTTGGCATAAAGCCATAGTAATCTTTGAATTTTTTTAATAAATCATCTGTAAAATTGAGCATGTCCTAAAATGCTCCTAATTCTTCTTACATTAATATGTGGAGGTAAGTTTGATATAACCTGAATTTTTGCAGGATCTACTTCCATGTAATTTTCTGAAACTTTATGCGTAAGCACAATTTCTCCTGCAGCAATAAATTGATATTTTTCTCAGTTCAATACGAGATTAGTATTTTCACATTGTTCAAGAACTTTCTCTAAATGATTAAGAAATTTTTCAAAAGAAGTTCAAACTACAGAAAAAATTTTCATAAAGACTTCAATCTCTTTTTAAAATTAATCACTAAAAATTGACATCATACATCTTTGAAATGTTGCAGGTGCATAACATAATCCAAATGACATTTTTTGAAAAAGCAAAAGTTGCATAATTAATAGTAAATTTTGTTTTCTCATGATCCTCTGGAGCTATAAGAATTTGTTGATAACTGGTATATCCATATAGAAAGCAAAAATATCTATCCTCAGCAAGCCTATCCAACATCTGGTCCAAACAGGGTAAGAAAAAATGATTCTTGCTGGTGGCAGAATTTAATTTTCTATAATCTAAGCAGATTTGCCATTTAGTGACACTTCTTGTTAGTATAAATTCATTATTCTCATTTTTCACTACAGTCACTCATCCTTTCTTTGGAACACAGTGAACTTATGCAACACTATCTAAAATAGAATATATTATTCCAGCTTCTAACTATTTTAAAATTTCTTTTATAAAAACTTCCTTCATCATAGGATTTAATCTACTTTGAGGATCCACACTTAGTTCATGTTGATCTTCCAATAAAATTCTATGCATACAAATCGAAGGACTGATTTCTTTAATATTAGTTAAGGTCCATCCAAAGGCTTTCTTATATCTTTTCAAAGTTTCCAACAACTGTTCTTGCGTATTAGTTAATTTTGAGAATACTATAACAGGTAATGTAGATAAATCTCCTAAGAATGCATACTTCAAATGTGTAGGAAGTGATTTTAGTTCGTTCAGGATTTTTCTCCATAGATGAAATCAAATTCTTATTACTTTCTGTAGGATCTAACATTTCAAATTTTTCCTCAACATAATCCAAATTTTCCTTACTCACTTTCATAGATTCATCTTGAATTTTATCCTCATCTTGAAATTCCACATATTCATTTTCAAATTCCCTTTCAAAAGTCTTTTTAAAATATTTATGGCTTAGATTATCATTAATATTCATTTTGAAGCATTCAATCTCTTGCTTTTTTGCAGGGTATCTCATTAATTTTTCAAAATTAAATGTAACCTTTTGATCACTAACTCTCATAGTTAGTTCTCCTTTCTACACATCTATCAAAGCTCTTCTAGTGGCAAGGAATGGTCTTCCTAAAATGATAGGAATTTCTTTTTATTCCTTCATATCTAATACAATAAAGTCCACATGAAAGATAAATTTATCAACTTTTACCAAAACATCTTCTTTAACTCCTAGGATAGGTAATTGAACGATCAAATAACTGAAGAGTTACAGTTGTAGGTGAAATATCTCCTAAAACCAATCTTTTGAAAATTGATAACGATATAAGATTAATACTGGCTCCTAAATCACATAAAGCTTTTCCAAAAAATCTTTTACCAATAGCACAAGAATCATAAAACTTTCAGGATCTTTAAGATTTTCAAGAAGTTTCTTCTGAATTATAACCCTACACTCTTCACTGAGTGCAATAGTCTCATTATCTACAAACTTTCTTTTCTTATTATGTATATCCTTCATGAACTTCACATAGCTTGACATTTGTTCCAAAGCTTTAGCAAATGGAATGTTTATCGTTAATTTCCTCAATAATTCTAAAAATTCTGAAAATTTGTTTTCTTTATTTTTCTACTTTAATCTTTAAGGAAATGGAGGCAGTGATCTTTCTAAAGTGATTTTCATTGGTTTAATATGACATTATGACTCAAGATGAAATTCTTCTCCAGATTTTTTATTTTTCACCTAATCTTTTTCAACATTAACTTCCTCTTCTTTTTTAACTATATTTTCTAATTCTTTTCTACTTCTCAGTTGAATAGCCTTAATTTTCTTTTTTTTTATATTTAAGATTTACTTCAACATTACTAGGCAACGTTCCTGGAGTTCTATTGCTAAGTATGGTAGCAAAACATCCCAATTGATTTTCCATAATTCTAATTGCAGCTCATTGACTTTGTAATTGACTCCCCATTTGCAATAACAATTCTTCAATTAATAATGTTTTCTCCTTACTCTACAATTTATTAAAACTTGGAAAGTAATAAGGTTTATAAGTTGGATTTCCTTGATTGTTGGAGTTTCTCAATGGGTTCACAATGTTGTTTCCCCATTGCAGATTTGCAGCATTAGAGTTAATGTTACTCCAACTAAAATTTGGATGATTCTTCCAACCAAGATTATAATAATCAGCATAAGGATTATTAGAACGATTATTTATTGCATTTAAGGTCTCATATGAAGATTGAGATTCTATCTTTTGTCTCAATGAGTTTTCCTCAAGCACAGGTGATGTCTGATAATAATTCATTCCATATTGATCTATCTTCTTTGATACAGCAGCTATTTGTGTAGCTAACATAGATATTGCATCAAAATCATGAATACTGGCAACTCTTTTTTGATTTACCCTTTCAGAGGGCTATTAAAAATTATTAGTAGCTATTTCTTCAATTAAAGAATATGCTTCATCGGATGGTTTTGACATTATGATCCACCAAAAGCAGATGCATGGTGTGAACACTGATGTGCCCATAGTGTGTGTTGTTTTTCTGCATTTTTTATATCAATTTAAATCCTTGGTAATAGTGCCAAAAACTTGACACGTCACAAAATTTTGCAGAAATTAAAAATATGGCTACAACTTTGACCCAATTTATATTATGGCAAAATCAAAATGTTATAAAATATATAAAATTGTTAACACACTAGGAGTTCTACGCAAGTGCATGTATCACTTCAAGTAATATAAGGTATTCTTTAAAAACCCCGGTATCGATCCCACAGAGAAGTGCAGTAAGAAATCCCTTAGGGTAATTCTAGTCTAGTACTATCAAGTCTTAGTTTAAAAGAAGCAAATTCTTATGATAATAACATAAATCATAATATTCAAACTATAAAAATTAAAGTAATTAAGACAAGTTAAAATGGGTTTAATGAATGCTAACAAAAATGTAACTAAAAAAGCTAAGTTTACTAAACTAAGTTCTAAACATCAAAGTTAAATTTACTAAGAATAAACAAAGTTTTGTGACAAAAGGTTGAAATCTAAGAAATCATCCTTCCCCAATACAATGAGTTTATGGATTGTGAAGAAATTAAAATCATTTAAAAATATATAAATTTTTTGTGTGCATAAAGAGCATTCACTAATCTAGAGCTTGGACCCTAATTTTGTGGTTAGGCTGGGTGGATATCGGCTGCCACACCAGAGCTCCCACTACTCCCTCACTTGAGGGCTAACAATCTCTCATCACTTTCCAATCAACTGGACCAAATTGAGGAATTTTATCTGTCAACTTTAAAACTCTAATTCTACATCCAACAAAGTATATTTCTCTATTTATTTTCACCCAACTCCATGGATGAAAAACTCTCTCATGAAATCAAATGTGATTATCCCCATGTTGTAGACATGATAGCTCTTTTGGAACATATGTTGATCAACACATTTTAACATTTTGATTGGCTAGATAGAAAAGTAACTGAGGATCAGAGTTTAAATCATCACAAACTCTTGATATTTAAAACCATATAAAACAAAATCAATTCTTCATAAAACCAATTCTCATTGTAGGGAGAAGGATAAAGAAGACTAATCAGAATTCATGAGAAAGATACGATAGAACATAGTTTTCTTATATAAAAAATAAGTTTACAATACAAAAGAAATACAAGACATAACTTATCTCACAATCCTTGTCAAACAAATTCTTAGAAGTTCTTTTTAAGCCTTTCGCCCCTTACAAGCACTCTTAATTCTCTCCTAGAAATGTAATGAAGAAGAAATTTATCACCTTCTCTCTCCTCTTATAGTCCTTGAAGAAAATCTCCAAGCCCTAGACTTTCTCTCTCTCTCTCTCTCTCCCTTTTCTTCTTCTCACTCTCATGCCACTCACACACACACACACACAAGCCCAAGACTCCTCCTCAAGCCCTAAACTTCCCTTTCTTTTATAAAAGGCTGCCTCCCTCCAAAAATAATTCAAAATTTCCTCCAAAATTCTATCCAAAATTCAATTCTTTTGAATTCAAAAGACATGTCCGTTAATCTGAGAGACATATACCTTCATAAAAAAAACCTTCCAAAATGTCTAGATGCATTGAATCACTCCAAGGGGTGTTTATAACAAGTGTGACTTTTAAAATTTGTCCAAAATTTATCTCAAACTGCCTTAATCTACAAAAAGTTGTCTCTTGAGCATCTTGCACCAAATGTGGTGCATTTTGCATGAGCTCTCTATCAAATGGCACATCTTTTGACCCCATGCAGTAGCTTCACTGTTTTCTCTGTTTGGCTTCATTTCAGCTCTGTTTTGCTCTGTTTCAGTTACATTGCGCTCCTAACAGATATACCTAAAAAATAAACATGAAAACAACATTTTTTTTAAAGTATAATTTCATTCAAAAATATGTGAGAAATTTAAAGTAGATTAAGCATAGAAAGACATATTAAAATGTGTCAAGTCGGAATTTTCTTTCTTGTTCATTTTTACTCCAAATTGCACCATTTTTGTTTCATTTTCTCCAAAAGTTCATTTTTTATACCTGAAACAAAAATATACAAAATACCTTCCTTTAAAGTGTGATATCAATAAAAATCATTAAAATTGATCATAAAATATATATGAAAAAGTAGGTAATTTTTAGGCGTATCAAAATCCCCTAAACTTAAATGTTACTTGTCCTCAAGTAACCCTTTTACTACATAAAATTTGACTTGGGATAGAGTTTTCTTATAACTTCTATACTTTAGTTTAATAAATAAAATAGTAAAATTTAAGAAAAATCTTTAAAAACTTAGATTAAAACTCTAGGTCTAAGAGTACTTAGTAATCAAATTTAAGATTTTTGATCTCTATTCTTTTCAAGAAGAATATCAATTTGTCATATCAAGGAAACTTAGAACATTCATATGAAAAAGAACATCATGAAAACCTTACTGGTAATGCTACTAATACTCTAATACAAGTTTAGACAATGTAATAAAGTTTTTTTCCTAACTTGATTCAAGTGAAATCAATATTTGATTAGGCATCTCCTCAAGCTTCCCCTCACTCGTTTTTATTTTTTATTTTTATTTCTTTTCTATTCTTCCTTTTTTTCTTTTAGGATATTTTCAATCCTTTATTTTCTTTTCTTTTACAAGTGAGGATTACTATATCTGGATGACCTTTAATATATTTGCACTTCACTATCCTCTTCTTAAAGTGAAAACTTTTTTCCTTTCTTTACTTTTTAAATTCATATCAGTTTATGATTTTTCATAAAGTTTCATTATTTTCTTCTTACTTGAAAATCTAAAATTCTTAACACTTCAAAAATACAATTTCCTTTGCTTAAAATAGAAAAACATAGTCTTATCTTATCAAACCAAACATCTTAAACTTAAAAATTGGCCTTCATTATTAAAAACTTTTAACAAAATTTACCATAATATTCATAAGCAAAAATATAGTCATTTAAAGTTATGATCTAATATCCAAGGTAATGTTAAATTAATTTTAAAAATATAGTTAATTGAGGACAAATAAAATTTAGTTTACTTCTTTTCAAAAGAAATTTTAGTTCCCTCAAACTTGAATTTTTAAATATTTTACACTTAATTACATAAAATGTAGCAGGAAGAAAATCTAAAAGTTGAATCTACTAATTACTACAACATTCTATCAAATTCATATACATGCCTAATCAGGATGGAATGTCTGCAAGAGAAAGTAAATCTAGCCTAAATCATGCTTGCAAAAAAAATAAACTAAAAGGAAGTATACTAACTTTAAAATTTATTTTTCATTTTACCACCAAACTTAATTTTAAACATATATAACATTCAATAAAAAAATATAATCAGGAAGAAAAATAGTTTAGAAATTCTATCTATCACAAACATTTAGAAGTATTCATCAGGACTGAACAAAATGCAATAGAAAGTAAGTCTAAACTAAAACATGCTCAATAAAATAGAGAGAAAGATCTAACAAGCAGAACATGTATCGACTCAGAATTATATATATTTATGTGTTCACCAAATCTTTAAATTATTGTAACACAAACACACATGATAAATGAGGTCAACTCTTCCTTTAACTTGTTGCATCTCTCTAACTTACTTCTAATTTCTCACAGAATCACTACACAGATATATCGAGTACTTAAAAATGATTTTATAGATTCTAATCCCAAAGACAGGATTATCCCTGATACATTGGGTCGCGAACACCAACCTTAGGTGCCACCATATCCCTTTAATTAATCACTTCCAACAGTTATAAGGACAGTGTAAAATCGTCTGCATGTTACTCGTCAAATTGTTTAGCTACTCCTATAAAATGAAAAAAAATTCAGAGAAAAGAAGTAACAAAATTGAGATTGAATTATCGCTATTAAATTTAATGATGTCTCTTATAAAACTTATGTCCTAATGAGACCCAAGTAATAGTAGACTCATCAATCCAACTACTATAAGAGAATATATAAGTCTATCCATAATAGGTAGTTAAGGAATCACCTCCCTTATGACACACAAAAATCAAATCAAAACACTAACAATCCAAACATCTACTAATAATCAATCAAACTGATCAATCCACACTAAAGCAAACACAATGCAACATTAGCAATCATTACTCTCAAGCACACTAAATCAAACCACACTGATAATTATGGGTTGCCTCGCATAAAGCACGTTATTTAACATTGTCAGCCCAACAAATGATTCCACCTGGATCAAAATTCCATTTAAGTAAACCTTGATCAATCACCCAATCTTTTCCAGATCTACGGATTCCTACAGAGTCCTCTAATTTAAAATTTTCTTTCAGCTCTTCATTTTCAAATTGATTCATATCTTGTTCCTCAAATTTCTTTCTAGATCTAATATTCTTCTAGTGATTTTCTCAATTTTCATATTAATACCATCCTAAAATTTTATAATAAATGGATCTTTATAAGATGCCTCAAGATCTCCCAAAATTTAGGTTCAGATTATCTCTAGAGAATTCAAATTTTGGATCAAATTCTTCTAGGTTACACTTTTGTTCAGCGTTGTCTCTCAATTCTTCATCTTGGTACTAAGTAGATGGTCTTTCTATATTTATCTTAGTTGAGGAAATAGGTTTTCTAATTCCTTAGGAATTTTTTCCATTGGACTTTCAATCTTCGTATCCTCATTTTTTAACTCAAAGTTCTTTTGAAACATATCCTCAAATTCTCTTCTAAATATTAGTTCGATAAATTTAAATTGCTCATCATTCATCTCCTTAGGGTTTATCTCTAGGTCATTAGGTAAAATATCTTGGGGGGTAACTGTTATTTGCATTAATAATTTGCCCAGTTAGTTTTCTATATTCCTTATTATAACCTCTTGATTTTACAACTCATGCTTCATTTTAATCACAACCTCTACTAACATTAATTCTTCATCCTCTTCTCGTGGGTTGGAGTTAAATTTAGGAGGATTATTAAATCAGTTAATAATCTTCCCCAATTTGTTTTCCATATTCCTTATTGTGGTCCCTTGACACTCCAACTCACTCTCCATTTAAATAACAGCCACTTCTAATAAATCCTTCTCCTCATTATGGGGGTTGAAGTTAAAATTTTGAGCTAAAGAAAGTTCATCATTATAATAGCCATGATTATTCCAACTACATGTCCGATTAAATTGATTATCTTCCCAAAATTGGTCTTCTCCTCCAAAATTATTATTCCTGTTAAAATTCAAATAATTTTCCCAACGTGGATTGTAATAATCAAAATAAGACATATGTATCTCATGACCAGTTTCAGTCCATTGTCCAAATGATTTTTTCTCAATAATTCGGGTTTTTTTAGGATATCTTTCTATGTATTGGTCCAACTTCCTCTCAATATCTGCAACCTGACAAATTAAATTGTAAGCATATCTTCTTGAAAGTTTGCCACTCACTTGGGGTTTACTCTTTCAAAGCTACTAGCATTACAATCTAAACCTGAATATTCATTATATCGTTGATCCGCTATTTCTACATTAAATTCATGGAATCTTTTCAAATCTCTCCCAAAAGTTCTCTCCAAATCTGACTTGTATAATTCAAGGTCTGCAGCTCCTGAACTACATATACAAATCTAAAGACTTAACTAATAGGACAAATATCAAAAATATTTTTGGAATTTTGGATTTTCTTTAAAATAAACACATAATAATTAAACACGCTATTTAATAATACTATAAATTCCAAATCAAAGTGTTGCAGTTTTAACTAAAATTCTCCTAAAGTTCTTACTGAAGCTTCCCGACAATGGCACAAAAAATTTGATGTGCCTCTAGTTTGTGTTGTTTTTCTGTATGTTTTATGTAAATTTAAATCCCCAGTAATAATTTTAAAAACTTGACACATCCCTAAATTACACAGTAATTTAGCTTTACAAAATATGGCCAAAAACTTGCCCAATTTATTTTAAGTAGTTAATGTGCAAAATCAAAATGTTATAAAATATATAAAATAATTCACACATTAGGAGTTCTATGTAAGTGCACATATCACTTCAAGTAATAAAGAGCTTTCTTTAAAAACCCCAGTATTAATTCCACAGAGAAGCACTGTAAGAAATCCCTTAGGCTAATTATGGTCTACTATTATCAAGTCTTACTTTAGAAGATGGAAATTCTTATGATAATAACATAAATTATAATATTCAAAATATAAAAATTAAAGTAAGAAAGATAAGTTAAAAATGAATACTAAAAAAAATGTAACTAAAAGAACTAAGTTAACTTAACTAATTTCTAATCATCAAAGTTAAATTTACTATAGATAAATAAATTTTTGTGACGAAGAGTACAAATTTAAGAAAGCATCCTCCACCTTGACAATGAGTTTATGGATTATGAAAAAATTAAAATCATTTAAATATATAAAAAATTATTTTGTGCCAAATATGAGCAATCTTATTCTTTACCCTCTTTCGAGTGCATAAAGAATATTGACTAATCCAGAGTTTGGTCCCTTATTCTGTAGTTTGGCTAGGAGGATACCGACTGCCACTTCTGAGCTCTCACTACTTCCTCATCTGAGGACTAACAATCTCGCATCAGTTTCAAATCAGCTGTGCCAAATTGGTGATTTTAATTTATCCCCTTCTAATCTTTAATTATGCATCCAACAAAGTATATTTCACTATTTATTTGCACCCAACTCCATTGATGAAGCACTCTCCCAAGAAATCAAATGTGATTCTCCCCATGTTGTAGAATTCATAGCCCTTTTGAAAAATATGTTTCTCAACACATTTTAACATTTCAATTGACCAGATCAAAAAGTAAATAAACATCAGATTTCAAATCATCACAAATTATTGACATTTAAAACCATATAAAACAAAATCAATTCTTCACGAAACCAAATCTCATTGTAGGGAGAAGGATAAAAAAGCCTACTCAGAATTCATGAGAAGGATACGACAAAATAAGAATTTCATATATAAAAACAAGCTTACAAAACAAAATAAATAAAAGATAAAACTTATCTCACAATCCTTCCCAAGCAAATAGATAGATATTCTCTTCAATCCTTTCTCTCCTTATAAGCACTCTCAATTCTCTCTTAGAAATATAATGAAGAAGAAATCTGTCACCTAACCTCTCCTCTCACAATCCTTGAAGAAAATCTTCAAGGCCTGTACTTTCTCTCCTCTGTTTCCCTTTCCTTCTTCTCACTCTCATGCCACACACACACACACACACACACACACAAGCACATGCTCAAAACTCCTCAAGCCTTAGACTTCCCTCTCTTTTATAAAAGGTTATCTCCCTCCAAAAAGAGTTCAAAATTCCCTCCAAAATTATATCTAAAAGTCAACTCTTTCAAATTCAAAAGACATGTCCATTGATCTAACAAACATAACCCTTCATAGAAGAACCTTCCAATGTGTATAGATGCATTGAATCACTCCAAGGGGTGTTTAAAACAAGCTTCCCTTTGAAAATTTGGTCAAAATTCATTTCAAACTGCCCTAATCCGCAAAAAGTAGTCTCTGGCGCATCTTGCATCAAATATGGTGCATCTTGTGGCAGCTCTCTGCCAAATGGCACATCATGCACCAGTTTAGTGGATCTTGTGCCACCTTATAGCAGCTCCACTGTTTTGCTCCTTTTGGCTCCGTTTATGCTCCATTTTGCCCCGTTTCAGTTGTGTTTCGCTCCTAACGGATATAACTACATCATAAAAATGAAAACAACCTTCCTTTAAAGTGTAATTTTATTCAAAAAATATGTGAGAAATGTAAATTAGATTAAGCATAGAAAGACAAATCAAAATGTGCCAAGTCAGAATTTTCTTTCTTACTCATTTGTACTCCAAATTACACCATTTTTGCTTCATTTTCTCCAGAAGTTTGTTTCTTGTACCTGAAATTAAAAATATGCAAAATACCTTCCTTTAAAGTGTAATATCATTAGAAATAATTAAAATTGAGCAAAAAATAAATATATAAAAGTAGGTAATTTTTACGCGTATCAGACACTTTCTAAGAAGATCTTTAAATCTTTCTCAGGCTTCATAAATTGATTCCCCTTCAAACTGACAAAAAGATGTAATATCAACTCTAAGCTTAACAATTTTTTAAGGTGGGAAATGTTTAGATAAAAACTTTTATGATAAATCTCCCCAAGTTCTAATAGATCCAGGTGCTAACGAGTTTAACCACATCTTAGATTTACCTCATAGTGAAAAACAAAAAAGTCTAAGTCTGTCGGCATCATTCGACTCTCCATCATATTTAAAAGTAGCACACAATTCTAGAAAATGACCAAGGTGTAAACTATGATCTTTAGTTGGTGTTCCCCCAAACTAATTATTTTGTATCATTTGGATAATAATAGGTTTAAGCTCAAATGACTTAGCAGCTACATCAGATTTTTGTATACTCAAATGAATTTCATCTACTATGGGATTATCATAGTCTCTTAAAGGTCACTGATGATGTTCATTTTCATTTCAAGCATTACTTAAATTTCAAGCCATTTTGCTAATATGATCTATCTCTTTTTGTTCTTTTTGAATTTTTCTAATAGTTTTTTCTAACTCAAAATCATAAGGTATTAAATTTACAGATCTTACACTACTCATAAACACACACAAGTAGTTTAAAATAAGCAAACTCATTTCAATCAGAAATTATTCAAACTAAACAACCAACACATTTTTTCTTAGTTTTTTAGTTTTTTATAAAAATAAAAATACTATAAATTATAAAATAACTTACTAATACTTTCCATTACTTCTCCGAAAATGATGCCAAAAACTTGATGTGGGTGGATTTTGTGTGTTAATTTTGCAAATATTTTTCAATATTACAAAATACACACATCATATACAATAGCCAATATGCAAATTAATCCTAACAAAAATAACTTCAGTGAAACTAGTTTTATCATTTTTTAAAAATCCTTAAACTACCAAATCCCCTTTAAAAATAAAGCAAGTATACATATCACTCAAGTAATAAAGGACTCTAATGAAGTTCTAGATATGGATCCCACAAGAAAGTTGGAAATGCTTATAAGTAAATTCATAAGATTATAATGTAAAGTACAGTTTTTAAAACTACAAAGAAAATAAAGTGCAAAATTTTAATATTAAGTAACAAGTGATTGCTAATTTAAATACAGTTGAAAGAAAAAGTTAATTAAACTAAATGCTAAACTTTCAAAAGTAAACTTACAAAAACTAACAAAGTTTTTGTGACGAAAAGTTCAAATTTAAGAAAGCATCATTCCTCTTTACAATGTGTATATAGACTGTGAAGAAATTAAAATCATTTGAAAATATATATAAAAAACTATTTTATGTCAAATAGGAGCAATCTACATAAAGAATATTGACTAATCCAGAGTTTGGTCCCTAATTACGTGTTTAGCCTGGGAAGATATTGGTTGCCACTCCAGAGCTCCCACTACTCCTTTATGTGAGGGCTAACAATCTTGCATCAGTTTCCAATCGACTGGACTAAATTGAGGATTTTAATCTGTCACCTTAAAATCTCTAATTTTGGATCCAACAAAGAATATTTCCCTATTTATTTGCACCCAGCCCCATGGATGAAATACTCTCCCATGAAATCAAATGTGATTCTGCTCATGTTGCAGAAATCATAGCCCTTTCAAAACATATGTTTCTCAACTTATTTTAACCTCTCAGATGGCCAGATCTAAAAGTAAATGGAGATTGGAGTTCAAATCATCACAAATTATTGACATTAAAAATCATATAAAACAAAATCAATTCTTTAAAAAACCTTATCTCAAAGTTGGGAGAGGGATAAAGAAGACTACTCAAATGTCATGAGAAGGATATGATAAAACTCAAATTTCATATATAAAAACAAGTTTACAAAATAAAATAAATAAAATACAACTTATCTCACAATCCTTCCCAAGCAAATCCCTAGAAGTTCTCTCCATGTCTTTCTCTCTTTACAAGCACTCTCAATTCTCTCTTAGAAGTGTAATGAAGAAGAAATCTCCACCTTCCCCTCTCCTCTTACAACCCTAGAAGACAATCTCCAAGCCCTTAACTTTCTCTCTCTATCTCTTTCTCCTCTTACAATCCTTAAAGAAAATCTCCAAGCCCTTAACTTTCTCTCTCTCTTTATCTCTTCTTGCTGCCCCCCTTTACTCGCCACTCAAACTCCTCTTCAAGCCCTAAACTTCCCTCTCTTTTATCACAGGCTTCCTCTCTCCAAAAAGAATTCAAAACTCCCTCCAAAATTCTATCCAAAAGTCAACTCTTTTGATTTCAAAAGACATGTCCATTGATCCAAGAGACATATCCCTTTATAAAAGAACCTTCCAAGGTATTTAGATACATTGAATCACTCCAAGGGATATTTTGAACAAGTGTTCCTTTGAAAATCTGGTCAAAATTCATCTTGAACTGCCTTGTCCCTTTGAAAATCTTGCACCAAGTCTAGTGCATCTTGTGCCCGCTCTTTGTCAAATTGTGCATCTTGCATCAGTTTGCTGAAGATCGCGTTGTTATGATTTTTTGTGCATCTTGCATCAGTTCACTGTATATTAACGCATCTTGCTCCACTTTCCCAAAATTCACTGTTTTGGTTCTAAATTTTATCCTTTTTGCTACTTTTGCTCCGAACACATAAAATTGATATACCTGCAATAAAAACATGAAAATACGCTTCTTTGAAGTGCGAGATCACAAAAAAAGTTTAAAATGTAAAATTAAAACAACATATTATTTTGGTGTATCAGTGACCCATTATTATTGGCTATGTTCCAACATAGTAAGCATCACATTTAGTCTCATGGATGAGAATGTAGTTAGTGGGTTTAAGTGCAAATAAATAGGAAAATATGTTTTGATGGGCGTAGAATTAGAGATTTTAGGGTGAAAAGCTAAAATCATCAATTCGATTCAGATGTTTAAAAATTAAAATGAGTTGTTAGCCCTCGGGCGAAGGGAAGTGGAAACTCTGGAGTTAGAGCTAATATCTTCCAAGCTTAACCATGGATTTAAGAACTAAACTTTGAATTAGACAATTTTCTTAATACACTTGACCAAGGGTAATGAACAGAATTGCTTTTATTTTGCACAATAACTTAGTTATACTTTAAAATTATTTTCCTACACTAATTATAAACGCTTTGCAAGGGAAAAGATTATTTATATAAAATTTGATCTCTTCATACATCTTTAGTTAGAGTAGTGATAACTTTACATTTTAAATCTTTTTATCCCACACTTATAAATTTTATATTTGCATAGCATACTTAGCATTCCTTTTACTTTAATAGGATTAGTAACTTCACCAAAACTTCTAATTATTTCCTTTATAAGTTTATTACAATTTTAAAGAAGGTTTTATTAGAATTAACTTTAATAAGAGTTTCTTCTTTCCACCTGGGATTGATACAGAGGTTTTCATAGAAAATCCTATAATACTTGAAACGATATGTATACTTGCATTGTACACCTAGTGCCTGAAGCATTTTTTCATCTTTATAAATTAGTTAATTTTGCGTACTAGCCGCTAAATATAAGACGTGTTAAAGTTTTTTGCCATATTTATGAACTTAAATAATTTTGTAATTTGCAAGTTGGGTCAATGATGATGATTAGGATGAGGAGTGGTTTTATCTTTATTTTCATTGGATTTAGTTTACTTATGTGTCTGTAGTAGTTAGTTGTATTTTTGTGGATCATGTGTCTATATTTCACTGTTGTAATGAACTTGTTATGATTTGTTATTTGGGTTTGTGTATTGTTTACTATTTGTTTTTATTGCACTACTATCTATTTTTATACTTATGCTTAAGTTTAGAGTAGTCCTTTACTAAGGAAATCTTTCTGACCTATCATGTTTAATAAAGCTTTACTTACTATTCTACACACCTGCCATTTTAATTTGTACCAGCATATTTTCATGTTAAAACCCTATATAGAGGGTCAGTTTTATAATTTTTATTTATTTTTTTCTTCTTACCTACATTTTTGTACTAAATATTTTATCCTACTAAAAATTTAAGTTTGGGGTAGGGAGAAAAACTTTTGAAAATTGAACTTTAATTGTCCTCAATGGCATTATTTTAAAATAACCTATTGTAAGTGGTGTTATCTTTAAGATTCTAAAACTTTTAATGTCTCAGTATGATATAGAATAACTTAGTAGAAAAGTTAGTAAAAAGGATGAAACTAAAGTTATGATGTTTATTAGGGAATTTTGGAGAATTTTCAGTTATGTTTTATTTAAATAGAAAATCAGTATTCCTAAATTTAATAATAAATGTTATGATACCTTAGATATAATCTACTTTACTAAAAAATTTTCTAAATTGGAATATTACAATTCCAAAACAAAAATTTTAGATCACCAAAAGGAAATCCACTGCCACAAGTTGATATATATATATATATANCATGTTGAAGTAAAAAAAACTAGTACAGACATCATAAAGGAAACTGGGGACTCTTCTTTTTGGTTAAATACAAGAACCCAAGAAATCCCCCAAAAAGGCTAGGGACCACCCCCCTAAAAGAAAAACTACAATGACTCAATAAAAAAAGAAAGTGAATGTAAAGTTGCATCTGCCCTAATTGTAGTCGTGTGTCCTTATAGGAAATTTTGAAGTGGGGGACTTCTAGAGTATCTCCTTGCAGGAGATAATGGAGAGCTGGTGGAGGGTTAACATCAACCTCAGTCTTTTTAGAATGTGATCCAAGCTGGGCCAACTAGTTTGCAGGCTGATTTCCTTCTTTATAGGTGAAAGTGAACTGGATTTGTATCTTGCTACTAAGATCTCTAATTTTGTTTAGCCAGTATGAGTGATGTCAGGGAGCCCCATCCTCATGACTTAAAAGGGGAATAATTATAGCAGAGTCCACTTCCAGCCAAATCATATTCCAATTAGCCTTAGTGGATTGATTGTCCAATACACATCAATGAGTTCAGTCTCAGTGGCATCATTTGCCAAAACTGGGGTATAGAAATACAGCAGGCACTTACCCAAATGATTTTTGTAAATACCTCCCACTCCAGCTCCATTTTTTGTAAAGCTTTCATCAGTGTTAATCTTCACAATGGGATGTTTTGGGGTTTTCCAATAGACTCTGATAACTTGAATAGGTTTAAAATTGATAGGTGGACAAAAGTTGGAGATGTTAGGAAATCTTTTCCAGTTGATCATCTTATAAAGATAAGTTAAACAATTTCTAGCAGTTTTCCCAACATTTGGATTAGCTTCTTCAAACTTGACCTTGTTTCTTTCCATCCAGATGAACCAAGCAATAGTAAAAGTAATAGTAACATACTTTCTCTTCTGCCAGAACAACCAACACTTGACAAGCCTATCCCAAGTGAACTCTTTCTCTTCTGCCACAAGTTGATATATATATAAATATAAATAAATAAATATATATATATATATATATATATATATATATATATATANAAACTAGTGTCTCCCTACACGTTAAAGTAAAGGGAAGGTTACAATATCTAGAACAGTAGGATGGGCTTGTTGAATCAATACAAAAATGAACAGCCCATCAAAAATACAAAACAACAGTTTGCCCTATGGGGCTTCAAAGCTAAAAGGAAGCATAAGGGGTTCCCAAAAACAAAAGGGGAAACACACAAGAGAAGGGGAGCAAGGTAGTAACAAATATATCAAAACAATCACTAAGGTCTTGATGCAATTCTGAAAAGTGTGACCATAAACAAATCCTCCTCAGAAGGTGTGAACTTGAGGGATACATAAATTATCCCCATGCAGTAGATAGGCTAGAGCAGGAGATGGGATATTTGCCACAATAACTTGTTCAGAGCATCTACCAGAAGTGGCCAAAAGATGTGCTGGTCCATTGCCTTTCCTATTGATGTGCTAAAATTTCACTGTGTAGCTACCAAAAGTAATTTGAATTTTCCTTATCCATCTTCCAATGTGCCATGGGGGGTCCTCCTCATGCTGTAAAAACTTGATGCAAATGCTGGAGTCAGTTTCAATGATTAATGGCCCAATATTACATTGGGTAGCAATTTTAATAGACCAATAAATTGCTATCATTTCAGTTTCTAAAGCATCTAAAGCCTAAGTTGGTGAGGAGAAATGGAGAACATGATGTCCTAGGGAGTTTCTGAAAACACCACCATAGCCAGCAAATCCTTTTAAAAAGCTTCCATCAGTATTAGCTTTCATCCAGCCATCAGGAGGAGAAGCCCATTCAATCAATGAGAAACTGAAATTATATTTGTTAGCAGCCTGAGGAACCCAATGCCCAAAGATATTAGGAAAATTGTGATATTTAATGATTTTATGTAGGTAAGATGTGCAATGTGTAGTCGCAGCTTTAGCAAGAGGTGTTGAATCTTCATATTTAACACTATTCCTGCACATCCAAATAAACCAAGCCACTACACAAGGGTTAACCTGTAATTTGACCAGTTTCCACTCTTCCCAACAGTTGTAGAAGTTGATCCAGCTGAGGTTAATTGTATCAATTTTTACAGTGATCAATAACTTAGTCCAAACTTTTTTAGAGAAGCTGCATTTAAAGAAGAGGTGATCCAAGGTCTCCTCCTCCTCATGGAACAGAAGACAACAAGAAGGTCCCCTCAGCCCTTTCATTTTCAAGATATCATCAGTTGGGAGCATAGAATGCCATAATCTCCAGCTGAAGAAAGGCATTGAAGTGGTTAGATGTTTACCCCAAATATCAGTGCCCGAGTGAACAGAAGGCCATTGAAATAAGGTTTGATAGATATAAGAAGCAACTTTCTGAGAATTGGCTTTTTTAATAACAATTTTATCTCTTTGTTCAGAATAAATAGGTGTTTGTTGGACCAATTGCAACTGCTCAGTGTTTAGAATATTAGAGAGAAGTGTGTAATTCCACTAATTCTCATTTTAGTAATCCTTAACCATATCATGTGCATTGGGATTTGAGGTTGAGCCTTCAATTTTTTCACCATTCCAAGTCCACCTATCAAACCAAAAATTTATTTGACCTTCCCCCAGCTCCCAGATGAAGGTCTCCTCAGCTTGCTCTCTAACCTCTAATAGTTTACCCCAAAGTCTAGAATCACCCGGTTTTTTGTTAACCAGGCTTGGGTGAGCAGTTCTACAATATTTCTCTTTCATAAAAATAGCCCAAAGGCTATCTTGGGCTCTAAATTCAATCCAGAGTTTTCATAAGTTAATGAAACTCATGTGTTGAAACTCTTTAGAACCCAAACCTCCAGCACAATAAGGTTTACATAGCCTTTGCCAAGGGAGCCACTGTACTTGTTTCTTCTATCCAGCCCATAAAAACTAGTTAAACATTCTCCCCAGCAGTTGTTGAGTACCTTTCTTCATTGAAAAAATTTGAAGAGCATAAGAGGGGAGGGCAGTAAGAATAATTTTTAGTAGAATGATCCTCCCTCCATTAGACAAAAAAGAATTGTTCCAGCATTGCAGTTGGTTCTTAATCTTATCAATTACTTCATTAAATTGTATCTGTTTGTTTCTGCCCTTTATTAAAATAACACGCAAGTATTTGATAGGCAAAGAGGACAAGTTGAAACTAGTGTAAATAGATATCCAATGTTTTATCTGTTGAGACATATTAGTGCTAGGGAAAAATTGGCATTTTGGTATATTTAACTCCATACCTGAGGTGAGCTGGAAATGTTTGAGGGCTTATACAGCATTTTGGTAGCATTCTTAGTGGCCTTAGATAATATAATCACATCATCAGCATAAGCCAGATGACTGATACAGACATTTGATTTGTGTAAAAGGCAAAATGTGGGGAGCTTGAGAACATTTTATTCAGCAATCTAGAAAATAGTCCATAGCCAAAATGAAAATTGTAGGGGACAAGGGGTCCCCTTGTTTGATCCCTCTAGATGTAGAAAAGAAGCAATGACATGAACCATTGATAAGCACTAAGTGGTTGTTACAAATAAGCCATCTTTTAATCAGCATAATGTAACCTTCAGCAAAGCCCCTAGCAGCAAGAGTTTCTGAGATGTAATTTCAGTTGATTGTGTCATAAGCCTTCTTGATATCTAATTTATAGATAACATTACCACCTCTACATTTCCTGTCCAGGTCAAGCAGTATCTCTTGGGCAAGTAAAATGTTATCTGAAATGGATCACCCTTTAACAAAGGCAATTTAGTTAGCACAAATTAGCTGTTGAAGATGTGGCTGAATTCTGAAGACTAGTATTTTGTTTATTACCTTGGTAATAACATTAGTTAAACTAATGGGATTGAAATCTCCCCAACTATTTTTGACCTGGTTTTTAGGAATCAAAGTGATGGTTGAGGAGGTAAAGTGCCTGGGTGGATTGGTTCCTCTGAAAAATTCCTGAACAGCAGAGATAAAATCATTCTTAACCACAGTCCAGCAACTTTTGTAACACTTTATAGTGTAGCCATCAGGAACAGTAGTTTTATCAACTTCTATAGAGTCAAGAACAGCTCTAATCTCAACTTACGAGGGGATTTGATCAAGGGTCAGCCTACTGACATAGTCAGTACCATCAGCAAATACATTAGCATCAACAATGGTTCTAGTAGTGGGATGGGAGTTAAAAAGTTGTTGAAAAAACTTGACAGCATCAAGAGCAATGTCTTTAGCCTTAGTTAACCTCATCCCATTAGATTTCTTAATCTCCAAAATCATATTACATTTTCTCCTATAATTTATGCAAGCATGAAAGAAGCTAGAGTTTCTGTCCCCCTTAGTGAACTTGGTAATATCAGCTTTCTGCTTTAAGAAGGCTTCATTGTAAGGGATATGAGCAAGAAGTTCTTCATTAGCTTTATGAAGCTCTCTCTTAGATTTTAAACCCTTCTGGAAATCTTCTTAAATGCTAATCACCTAATTCTAAGCAGTTTTTAATTTCTCATGAACATCACCAAAAGTATTCCAATTCCAACTCTTTAAATGGAGGGTCGCCTTCTTCTATAATTTCCATAGATTTATCCATGGTCCATAATCTTCATTGATGGTCCAAGCATTAGTGACTTCCTTGATGAAATTAGGATGAAGAGTCCACATGTTTTGGAATCTAAAGAGGGAACCCTCAGCCTTCATAGCATTTTGAATAGAGCAAAGAATGGGTCTATGGTCTGACCCAAACATGGCAAGGTGTGTGATGATTGTATTAGGGAAGGTTTGAAGCCACATAGAGTTGCCCAACATTCTATCAAGCCTTTCCCATAGAACCCCTCTTCTCCAAGTGTATTTAGAACCCTGAAAACCCAAATAAAATAACTGAGCATCTATAAGGAATTCATTAAACTTCAGCATAGAGGTTTGAGATGGAGGCCTGCCTCCTTTTTTTTCATCAAGAGAAGTAATACAATTAAAATCCCCCCAAACAATCCAAAAGGAGTTTATGGACTAGCTGATATTAGATAGCTCCTTCCACAACAACTCTTGATTCCTTGGAAGACTGCTGGCATGAACAAAGGTAGCATAACCCACCTGAACACCAACAATAAATTGGATATGTAGATATTGGGGGTTGTTTAGAATAATATTCCACTTTAATTCAGTTCTGGTAAATAACCAAATCTTATTATTATAGTTAGCAAAGTGAGAAAACTTAGGGAATTTTTTGAGAATATTAGAAGAGTTCTTAGAAACCATGGGTTCCAAAAGAGCAAAACACCATATTTTTTGAGTTTTCACAAGGTGAACCAGCCTTGTGAGAGAGTTGGGGTGTGCAACACCCCTAATGTTCCAACATAAAAACTTAATCATTGTGAAAGGGTTCTCCCTTTCCTTCTAGTTCTCTGTATGGAATCTATTAGCTGATTATTTCCTTCCAAGGAGGGAGCTTCCTGCAGCAGCTTCAATTCCATCTTCCCCTTTTTTTCTGTTATTCTTTTGAACTTACCATTCTTCAGTAAGCACCTCAGCTATTAATTCCATAGTATAGTTTTGGACTTTGTGGGGACTGGTATCTATTTTACTTCTTTCACTGTCTCCTTATTTGCCCTCCACTACCTGTTCCTAAACATTCCTGGTAGGAGTATTTATTTCATTGACCTCTTCTATAATACTTGGAAGCTTAGGACAGACTGCCATATCAGTTTCACCATTGACAGCTTCCTGTTCATTATTTTTTCTGATATCCTTTCCCAAGGTTTCAACAGAACCTCCTTGAGTAGGCATGCTTTTAAGAGATATTTTTCTAGATGGTGGATGCAGCCTATAGCATTTGTCCACATTATGTCCAAACATCCTACAGTGAGGGTAGAATAGTGGTTTTTGTTCCATAATAATGCTTTGCCAAAAACCTTCCTCATGGGTTCCAATCCAAACCCTCTTTATTTCTGGCAATGTGATATCTCTTTCCACCAGCACTCTTGCACTTGCTGGTCTAGCCAAATTGTAAGTTGGGGCATCAACTCTTAAAGGGAACCCAAGCACCCTTCCAATGTTAAACAGAACATTTTGGTGGTAATATTGAATAGGGAGGTTAGTAAATTTAAACCAAATTGGAACAATTGGGGGTTTTTTGCTTGGATCAAATCCAGGTGTCCATTATAATAATTTCATGGGGGTTGCAGCAATTAAGAAAGTTTGTTTAGCAAAAACTTTAGCATAATTCTCCTCATTATACATCTTGATTAAAAGGTGTCTTCCATCCATTAAGCCCAGCTGCCAAGCACTAGTGAGTTGGAGTTCCTCAAAAAAATTTCTAACAAAATCTATTTTTGGATGGCCAAATTGAAACTTGCCAAACATGGTGAACTTGATTGATTCATTCAGAGTTTGCATCTCCCCAAGGGTAAAATGTACAGCAGGTTCACCCTCTTTGACTCCAATAGGAGAAATATAAGGGCAGGAAGTCTTGCCAATTGCAGCATCATGCAAAGCTTGGGGGAAAACCAGATGGTCAAAGTTTTTGGGCAAATCTTGCCCTCTGCCAACTACACCAGCATAAGTGTCTTGGGTCCATTGTTCATTAACTTCCACATTAATGGGACTGAACTCCATTAAGGCAGCTTCAGTACAAAACAAAAGATAGGGAACCTAGATCCAGAGAGACTAACTTCCACATTTATGGGACTGAACTCCATTAAAGCAGCTTCAGTACAAAACAAAAGACAGGGAACCTAGATCCAGAGAGACAACACTCAATGGAATAGTAAAAGTCCCACTCTACAGTCACAACCACTAAATGGGACAGCAAGAGTCCCACCCTACAGCAGAGAAAAAAACAATTACCAGGAGTGCAACCAGTTGATGCCAGCCACCAAAAAACATAGGCAGATAGAAACAAAAACCAGTCCCACTTTCTCTGTGGGGAACCATAGCAAGGGAACAGCAGAGAGAAGGAAAACCACAGGAAAACCTCCACCACCACCAAAGGAGCCAGCAGGGACGTAACCACCACCTCAAAGAACCACAGCAGCCACTACTCTTCATCCTTTTGAAACCCTAGCAGAACAACACCAACTCCAGCCGCCAAACATTCTGTTTATATATCCACAAGTTGATATATAT
>JXCR01145888.1:23343-52988 GCA_002079205.1 Phalaenopsis hybrid cultivar
ATATATATATATAGAGTATAGTAAATTCACTTGAGGATAAGTAATAGTTAAGTTTGGGAGAGTTTGAAGTGTCTAAAAATATGATACTTTTATATACACATTTAATGCCCATTTTTGGTGATATTGAGCTTAAATAGATTGTATTTTTATGTTTTTATTAAAGTTATGATAAGTTGGGGTAATTGGAGCTAAAAGAAGCAAAAAAGAAAGGAATTTGGAGTCAAAAGGAGGCCCTTCGTCAAAGTTGTCATGATGCCTAAGCTCCAATTTACAGAAAGAGTGGTGCCTAGGCACCACCATAAAGCGCCTAGGCACCTGAAATGGTTTTCTTTGAAATTCATTGAATTTGGATGGATTTTGGAAGGTTACCAGAGTGACTATTAGAAATTCAGCCCTATACTATATAATTGTGATTTCATTATAGAAAAAGGGAGTGGATAAAAGGAAGAGAAGTGGAGAGTAAGCGAAGAAGACTGAAAGAGAAGATCGTCTCTTAGAGTTATAAGAGGAGAGGGGAAGTGAGTGATTTCTTCTTCATTACATTTTTAAGAGAGAATTGATTGATATTGTAAAGAGAGAAAGTGATTCAAAGAAACTTCAAAAGGATTTTCTTGGGGGAGAGATTGAGATAAGTAGTTTGTACTTTACTTGTTTTACTTGTTCATAAATAGTCAAGTAAAATTTAAAATTATTTAGAAGTGTTTTAATTTCATAATTGTGATGATTCAAACTTTGAAAACCATTCACCTAATCAATATGGCCAATTATTAAGTTAAAAATCTGTTGTGAAATATAATAATCTGAAAGGGCTATGCTTTCCTCAACTAAGTAAGAATCACATTTGATCTCATGGATGAGCATAGAGTTCATGTGGTTAAGTGCAAAAAATAGGGAAATAAGTTTTGATGAGCTTAAATTGGTGATTGTAGAGTGATAGGCTAGAACCTTCAATTTATTCTAGAAGTTGAGAACCGAAGGCTAAATGTTAACCTCCAGGAGGAGGGATAGTGGGAACTCCAAAGGGAGAGCTAGTATCTTCCAGCCTAACCAATGATTTAGAAACTTGACTCTAAGTTAGCCAATGCTCTTTATGCGCTTATAAGAGGGTAAAGAATATGCATGCTCCTATTTATCACAATATAATTTATAATAATTTGAATTATTGATTGATTATAATGTCATTGCAAGGGGAATGATACTTTCTAAAATTTGAACTCTTTTTCATAAAATTTTGTTTAATGATATTAAAATTTACCTTTAGTTTAGAGATAAGAGTAGTAGATATAATTCACTTAGTCTAAAAACATAAATTTTGACCAGAATTACTTGTTACTTTTTTTCTTATTTAGATAGAGTTTCTTTGAGTTAATATTATAAGATTTCCAAACTTCCTTGTGGTATCGATACTTAGAACTCCATTAGAGCCATATATTACTTATGTGATATGTATACTTGCATTAGCATCATAGTGAATATTTGAAATTGAGAAATAATACATTTAATTGCTAAGAGCGGCAGTTATAAATATTTAAGGCAATATTAATTATCCTGAAGTATATTATTGTTGTGGTAGCCACAACAATCGTAATCACCAATCACACAAGAAATACCCCTATATAAACCTTTTGCTTATTTATTTTTAGTTGTTTATCTATTTTTTGTCTTATATCATTCTTTACAATTACTATTCTCTTCTAATCATTGATATGATTTGAGGAATATTTATTCAAATAAGGGAATTATACAACGACATATAAATAGACAAGCTGGCGACTTCGAGTCCTTAAAAAGAACACAGAAAATAATGTGTATCTCATTGGAATGAGTTGTTATCTTTCATATTTAGTAAGAGTAAGGGAAATATAAAAAACACTTTTATAGTTGAAAATCCAATGTTTTCCTTATTGGAAGTTAATTAAATAAACAATCAAGATGTTTTGAAATTAATATAAACACTGATGAAGTTATTTCTATCAATAAGGTTTCCACTGATCATTAATTGAAACTTAACACCTTTGTTTATAGTCAGATTGGGTTGTATATTAAATTTTATTTTATGAGATATTATAGTTTGTTTTTTTCAGTAGGTTTAACAGGAAGAAGCCTAATAGTTATATTATTATTGTTGAAAATATAAGCATTCTACTTATCATAGAGGATCACAAATAAGTTATATAATTGAGGTCAACCTAAGAAGATATGTGTAATAACTTGACTACCAATATTTATAACAAAACACCTACTAATAGTGGGTAACAATGTATGGTTAGCCTAGTTTACATTGAAAGAATTATGTTGAAGTTTAGTCTTCATATTGACTCTAATAATAGTGTGAATTTAGATAACATTAATTACTCTTCATCAAAATATAACTAATCTATATATTTTATCATTATAAACACCATATATATCAAAAATATTATTCTTCTCCAATCATATTTTTCATTTTTAGCAATAATTAAACATTTCATTATCTTTAATGGCGGGTTATTAATGAACTCTAGATTTTATTAAAAGAGATCTGTCATCATAAACTTCTTTCATATCATTATTTATAGAATTTTTAATTTCATCAAGAAAAAGAATTTGGGCTTTTTATTGGTTTTGCTTATAAATATTTTTATAACATTTAAAATAAATTAATTTATTATTATTGTTAGAACTTCTATAAATAGAGGCTATAGGTAGAATTGGTTGGGTCAATAGATGGAGTACGTTTAACAATAGACATATTGTCGGCACTTAAAAGTTAAGAAGTTTCCCATTGGAAGTTGTCGGTCGCCAAAATCGAAATATCGTCGCCCGCTTCGGAAAGGCATTTAATTTACACACACACATACACACACACACACATAGATATATATATATATATACTAGTGAGTTGGAGTNAGTCATCTCGGACGAGCCATGAAGTTCATGATTTTTGTGTGGATCCTCCTACAGATCGATGAATATCGTCTGTGTCATACGGAACATATTGCTAAATATCATTGGGTGGCTCACAAGCAACTCCCTAACCCATTTGTGGCTTGCATATGAGGATGTCATGTAAGTGGAGCGCTTTATGTACGAGTTGTAATATTCGTGCATCAAACATACGATAGCTGTAACTCTCTTTCTGCGCCTTCTTTGGTTGCATTCATGTATTTCAATATTTAATTGACTAACACATAAATATCAATGAATTGACTACAATCATATAAGGTTACGAACAAAATAAACATATAAACATCAATGAATAAACATATAAGGCATGTTCCAAACAGTTTAAATATCCAAGAAAAATGAAAAGCAATAAACAAATATAAATGTCTCATGCGATTGTAAATAAAATATCTCTCAAATGTTCATGCGCTCATAAAAATATAGTAGATAAGCCACCCTACTGTCAGCAGACATCACGATGAAAAATTCTTCGCGGGTCAAATCTTCCAGCAACTTCATAGAATACAATTACACTGACAAGTCCTCAGAAATTTCTGGATTTGCAATCAAAATTTGTAGAACCTACTAAACAGAAGTTGCTTGGGATGTGTTGGGCTCATTGTCACATGAAGCCAACAACTGTGATGTATGGAAAGCAACTCACATTTTCTTTTTANATGATTCCATATCTTTCATGGTTTAAATGAAAGAGCACTACACCTCAAATCATGTATCTATCCCAAAAGATAAAAACAAAATTTAAGAGTGAGGCTCAATCAAATCAACTAAGAAACATATGATATTCGTTTGGTCTGTGAAAACCATTTTATTTATAAGCCGACAAGCTCCCCTATTTAATATGAAAAATTAAGGAGGGTTTATATTAAGCTAGGTTTGGAAAAGCTTCCTATAAGGACAAGCCCTTATAGTTAATTACATCTTAGATAACCGACGTCACCTAAGAAAACTATCGATAAAAATCAGGGGATATTATATTCAAAGAGTTCAAAGAAATTTGACCTTTCAACAAAATCAGAAAAAGAATTGTGAAAGGGAAATGACTCAAATTTGTAACACATATTGTAGAATTCAAAGAATGAGAGACTAGGGGATGTCATAGATCCGGAGAAGAGTCTCGATGACTTCTCAAGCTATCCTATGGTTTGGCTTCAATTTGGAGGAAAAATATTTAAATGTTCCATTATGCCTGTTTTATTAATTAGGGCTTACATTTGTGTGAAACGATCACACAAATAGCCTAGATGATATGAGGATTTAGGTCGTGATAAACGACAACCTCGAAATCCTAAAACTAGTTGGGGCTTATATTGTGTAACAGAGTTATATAAAAGCCTAAAGATTAGTTGAGGATTTTTGTCGCATTAGGCGGACTACCTCAAAGTCCTATGGCTTGATTGTTTAATTCTAAAGAAAGAATGTTATAGCTGATGTAGATATGTTTTGCTATCAAAGATGGTCGTGCTGCCCATAATACTAGCTCCAAGCACCTCGTCGTGGCGAGTTTAAGTTTTTTAATGTGTCAAGTCTTGATGTTAAATCAAATGTCTTAAGCTTATAGTTATTTAAATATTATGGGGGATGTTAAAGTTGATTAGAGAGACATGGTTTAGGATATTTTGGTTCGCTTGTTCCAGCACACTATTTTCTTTTAGATTCACTTAGTCTAAATGATTTTACTAAACTCAACTTAATGAATTTCATCCTTTCATTTAAACCGTGGGAAGTCTCACTAGAAATCGTAGTTTACCTCCTCCAAGGGATTTCCGATTATCCAATAGAGCATTTTAATTTGGTTGCAGTTTTTTTTTGTGATGTTTGTGATTAAATTTTGAGTTGTCTTATATTTTTAATGTTGTGACGATGAATTTTATCCTGTTTAATTTTAAATTTTTTGTTGTTGTGCGGCTATCGATTCACCTAAAATATACAGTATTTTTGTACAGATTTTTATACTTATTTTTTGATATATTGTGCTTTAACGAAAGGTATTTGTGTGCTTTACTTTTAGGTATAATCAAATGGATGGAAAATGCTAAAAAAAGTGAAAAAGCATCAAATTTATAGCAAAAATGGACTAGGGCACCTAAGTGCCCAAAATCCGCACATAAGCACCATAGCATCCGCGACTTTGCTCCAAGTACCTTGTGCTTAAGCACCAAAGTTAGTTAGTTGAAGAAATATTGATTGGAGCGAAATTTTGAATATGTATTTGAAGCAACCCTTGATAAAAATTTGGGAAATAGCCTATGGACAAGAAAAATCATTCAATTGACTTATGAAGAGGTAACTTCTAGAAGATTAATTGAATGGAGAATCATTTTGAAGGGATACCAAGGCACTTTTTGGATTTTTATTAAAAAAGACTTGGATCCTCAAAGGAAACTGCCGTAGGCTGAAGACAATAACCAACCACCAAAATTAACAATCGCCGTCGTCGTCGCTGCCTACCTCATTTACTTTATTTTTTATTATTTTGAGTATTAGTTTTTATTGTGAGAGATGGGAGAGAATCTAAAGGAACTTCAAGACATTTGGTGGAGAGAATTTTAGATAAGTGTTTATCTTTATAACTAAACTTGGTTTTTAATTTAGATTTCTTGTTTGTGTGCAAGATTTCTACTTTTAAACTCATGTGTGGTTGTGTTTTCTCAATGAATTCTGAGTAGTTTTCTTTATCTTTTTCCTTAAAATGATAAGTGATTAAATATTTAAAGAAATTTTTGTGAAGTATTAAACTTCAAAATTGGAAAAATTTATGATGATTCAAGACCTTGCACTTCATTTACTTCTTGATTTGGCCAATTAAGAAGTTAAAACCTGTTGTGAGAACATGTAAGATCTTTGATGATATTTTCTCAGTCAACAAATGGTTAGAATCACAAATTGATTTCATCAATGAGAATGTAGTTCATAGGGTTGAGTGGAAATAAATAAAGAAATATATTTTTAAGGGTGTAGAATTAGAGGGTTTAAAGTGAGAGTCTAAAACCCCCACTTTGATTTATAGTTTTAGGTTTTGATACAAAATGTTAGCCTACAAGTGGAAGGAGAAGAGGGAACTCTAGAGTGAGAGCTAGTATTTTCCCTGCCTAGCCGGTCTTCAAGAATATTCAAACTATAGACCAACCAATATTCTTTATAGCATCTCTAGTAAGTGTAAAGAATATTATTGCTCTTATTTGGCACAACACATTTAGCATACTTCCACAACTAAATTTCTATGTTTATAACTGATTCATGATAATGAAAAAGATATTTTACTTACATTTTATTCATCTGCAAGTATTTTAGTTAAGTTAATTAATTGCTTACTTTATTTTCAATTATCAAAAAAAATTATAAAAGGAAACCAACTTTTATTCCTATTATAGCATCTGAAGTTTGAGTAAGAATGTATATTGCTGAGTATTTTATTATCTAAAACTAATCCTTCCTTTTGGTTTGATATTCGAGACTTAATTAGAAATTTCTATATTACTTGATAATGATACATATACTTGCATAGTATCCCATATTGAAATATTATAATATAATCACATACAATTTGATTTCATCTATTGAATAACTCCCTAAACTAGAATTGAAAACACTTCCTACACATTAGAAGTATGCATTCTTAGGAGATTCATCTACACTACCTGTCATAATATCCTCAGAGTTAAATGATGCTCAAGAACAACAATTATTGAAAACTTTGAAAAAATATGAGAAAGCCTTTGGATGGACATTAGCTGATATTAAAGAAACCATTCCTTCAATCTGTATGCATAGAATTTTCATAGAAGTTCAACATAAACCAAGAATTGATCCTCAAAGGAGATTAAATCCTATGTTGAAAGAAGTGGTTAAGAAAGAAATTATAAAATGGTTAGATTCGGGAATAATATATCCTATTTCAAACAGTTCTTAAGTGAGTCCAATTCACTGTGTTTCGAAGAAAGGATGGGTGACTGTAGTGATAAATGAGCATAATGAATTAATATCAACACGACAAGTCACTGGATGACGAATCTGCATAGATTATAGAAAATTAAACTCTGCCACCCGGAAGGATCATTTTCCTTAACCATTTTTGGACCAGATGTTGGATAGATTAGCTAGTTACAAATATTTTTATTTTTTAGATGAATATATCGTTTATCACCAAATACCTATTGCTCCTGAGGACAAGAGAAATAATATTTACTAGTCCCTATGAAACTTTTGCTTTTTGGCAAATGCCTTTTGGATTATGTAATTCACCTACAACATTTCAAAGATATATGATGTCCATTTTTAGTGAGTTGATTGAAAAAGGGATTGAAGTCTTTATGGATGATTTCTCTTTATTCAAAACTTCCTTTGAAATATGTATAAATCAATGAGAAAAGGTTCTGGAACGTTGTGAAAGGACTAATCTTGTTTTGAACTGAGAGAAATGTCAATATATGGTTACAAGAAGAATTGTTCTTAGACATAAAATTTTAGAAAATGGCATGTGATCCTGACTTTTTTTGTATGTAAGGATTTATGAAGTTGACACCACTACAGTGTCAAAAACTTGATCCTTGCATGAAAAGTAATTTGTGTTAAATATATACAATTATAGGTAATTAATAATGGGTTTCTACGCAAGTATACATATCGTTATCAAGTAATAATAGACTTTCTATTTAAGCCCAAAATATCGATCCTACGGGGAAAGTGTAAGTTAGCAATGATAAATTTTAATAGGAAATTTATAGAAAATCAAACAAAATCACTGTCACTAATTTCAAATGTTGAGATTTTAACCAAACTAAATTACTTAACTATTAGCAAAAACAAAAATGCAACTTAAATATTAAATACTAATCTAAGAACTATGTTTAGGTAAAGAAATTTTTTTATGTGAAAAAGCATCCTTCCCACTATAATGAAATTCTGGTGAAATGAGATGAGATAAATGTTTTTAATATGGATTGTGCCAAATAGGAGCAATTTTAATTCTCTACCCTGATACAGTGCATAGAAAGTCATTGGCTGGTCTTAAGTTTAGTCCCTAAATTTGTGGCTAGGCTAGGAGGATATCGGCTCCCACTCTAGAGCTCCCACTTCCCTTCACCTGAAGGCTAACTCTTGCTTTAGTTTTTAAACACTAAGACCGAATTGGTGATTTTAGTCTGTCACCCTAAAGATTCTCCAATTCTACACTTAACAAAGAATATTTACCTATCTACTTCCCTTCACCTGAAGGCTAACTCTCGCTTTAGTTTTTAAACACTAAGACCAAATTGGGGATCATCCTAAATACTCTCCAATTTTACACCCAACAAAGAATATTTCACTATTTATTTGCACTTAATTTCATGAAAAATTTTCTCCTTCATGAAATCAAATGTGATCCTCACTCTGTTGTAGAACTCATTCTCCATTTTCTGGATCATATGTTTCACAACATATTTTAATAAATCAATTGGTCAGACTAAAAATTAAAGTAAGTTCGGAGTTAAGAAATCATCACAGTTTATTTTATATTTTAATTATGGCACATTCATTTTTTTCTCTTCATTTCACCATATCTCTGAGTAAGGGGATAGATAGAGGGAACTACTTAGGCTTCATGAGAAAGATATGACAAAACACTAATTTCATATGTAAAATAAATTTGTACAATACTAAATAAAAAAGCAAACTTATTTGGAACTCTTTCTCAAAGCAATTCCTTTGTAACCTTTCCTTAGAAATGCGGGAAGAAGAATTCTCTCACTTTTCTCCTTCTCTAACACTCTTACAGAAAGTTTCACACTAAATCTCACAAAAAACTCAAAACTAGGAAAGAAAAATCACTAATTGACTCTAATATGGTAGTGAAATGGAATGATGTGGAGCGAAAAATGAATGTAGAGGAGTGAAAAACGTAGAGGAGCCCATTTTCTGATGAAATTCGGCCCCAAATAGAGCCCAATGTTGGTTCTCCAAAAGGTTCCTCAAAAAACTCTTCAAAAAATCATCCAATTACATCGAACCTTCTAGAAATTGGGTCTGTACCACCTTTGGTGTCGTCGGTGCTGGTCTGATGTCGTCGGCGCTGAGTAAAAATCTCCAGCATTAAATTGCTCTATGTCGTCGGCGCTGACCTCGGCGCTGCCGTCACTGAGGATTTTTTAAGAAACATAACTTTTACTCTAAATTTCATCTTTTTTGCTTTCTTTTTTCTTTAAACCCTAAAAATTAGCAATCTGCAAGAAAACATCAAACTACCTTCCATTAAAGTGTAATATCTCCGAAAATGAGTATTAAATATGGGTCTAAAATGCATATATTTTTGGTGTATCAAAATCCCCCAAACTTACATGTTACTTGGGTATAAAATATGGGTCTAAAAATGCATATATTTTTAGTGTATCAAAATCCCCCAAACTTACATGTTACTTGTCCTCAAGGTAACTCCTTATACTATTAAAAATATGACTTATGGTAAAGAGTTTAAATTTTAGACTTCCATATTTTAGTTCTCTAAATATAATAGTCTAACTTAAAAAAATTCAAAGCAACTCCAGTTAATACTAAGGGTGTAAGGATATTCAGTAATTAATTCTAAGGTTTCTGATCCTTTATTTCTTTCAAGAAAAATTGCAATTTGTTATATTAAAGTCACTTAGGAAATTCGGAACTTATAAAACTTTATTAATAATTAAGTTAACACTCAAATAAAAAGTTTAGAAAATATGTCCAAGTCTTTTTCCTTAAGTTGATTCAAGTGAAGCCAATTTTTAATTAGACACCTCCTCAAGCTTCTTCTCATATCTTTTCTTTTTCTTTTTCTTTTCTTTTTCTTTTTTTTTCTTTGCTTTTCTTTTTCAGAGGATTACTATATCTGGAAAGCCTTTAAAGATTTTGAACTTCACTATTTTCTTCTTAAAGTTAAAAACTTTTTACATTTCTTCACTTCACAAATTTATATTAACTTTAAGATTTCATAAAGTTTAATTCTTCTTTTTACATGAACCTCCTGAAGATTTTCAATACTTCAAAAATACAAATTTCTTTTACTAAATATAGAAAAACATAGTCTTGTTCTCTTTTACCAAATATCTTAGCCCCTTGAATTAACCTTTATTATTGAAAGTTTTTACTTAAATTTACTATATATTTAGAAACATAAATATAGTTATCCAAAGTTAACTCTTAATACCCAAGGTCATGTTAAATTTAAAATTATGAAAATATAATTACGTGAGGACAAATAAAATTAAGTTCTTTTCTAATAATGATATTTCTTCTCCCCACCAAACTTAAATTTTTTAAAAGATTTTTACATGAAGAACTTTAAAAATGAAGGGTAAAGAAAGCATTAAATACATAAAAAAATTCATACCTGTTGGAGATTCTGACTTTTTAACATAAATTTTAAAATGTTGCAGGTGCTAATATCAAAACTACAAGGTTAAGAACATTAAATTGCACATAATACATATAAAATTTGTTGAGAAAGAGCAAATCAAAATACATAACAAAGTGCTGAAAATAATAATAGAACTAAACAAAATTCTAAAAATGAAAATAGTTTTCCACATTACAGTTTAACATAACATAACAAATAAAGTCTCAATAACATCACAACACAAACAATACAATCACACAATACAAACATAAACAAACAAATAAAATAGATCACCAGTCATTATCTTCCTCATCATCAACATCTAACTTTTGCTGCTGATATGGAGTATAAGTAGGGTGAATAGGGAACTGAACTGTATGGTCACCCCTCAGATATCTCACTAAAGCATCATCATAAACAGCATCATACTCAAATTTCTGGCGAGTCAGATCATCATTGTAAGCATTTCTGACCTCCATATTCTTCATCCTATGATCCATCCTCAAAATATCTCCCTGTTGAATCATCATCTGGTCCAACAACTCCCTGTTGCTAAGGTCACTTGAACTAGACTCGCTAGAGGTTCTAAAAGTAGAAGGAATATCCCTGGCCTATACTCCAAATCTCCAATCAACATGGGACTCATAAGTCTTGCTGTTGGCAGGCTCAATACTCTCCTCATCAGGTCTGAAATCAACTCCTGCATGCTCACAAAGTGTGTAAATTCGAGCAGGGTGCGCCAATTCACCAGTGGTCTCTCCCAGAGCAATAGATATAGTGTTCATATAAATAACATAACCTACATTTATATCTATCACTTGCTGAATATAGTAGTTCGGGATGACTTTATCCTAGGTCACTTCCCTATGATGATTCGTTGGAATCATCCTCCCAGAAATAAAATAGTGCTAGGATTTAGATACCACATTTAACATAGAAAGGGGAAAGTTAATTTTAACTCCATTTTTTATTTTCCAAGCCCCTTTTTCACTTGTCAGAAAAGAAATAACTTCATCTAAAGCCAAGTACAACTTCAATGAAATGAGGTGTGGCATTGGTCTAGGGGTGGTTTGGAGAGCTCAAAAAAGGGGAATTTCAATGGGAATCTTCCTCTCTTGCTCTGAGGAAGCTTAAGAACAGTTCAATTTGAGGTTTGGGGAAGTTTTTGAGGATGACCAAAATTTTCCCTGATTTTGAGCCAAAACATTAGGCTCATTTGGTGGGTAAAATGGCTAAGAGATGGTTGCAATGAGCTTAAGGAGTCTTGGAGGAGCTCTGGGAGCAATTTGACAGAGTTTCCCCAAGGAAATTGGATTGTTCTATGTTTTGGCCATGAAATGAGGGTTTAAATAAAATGGTTTAGGGTGGCTGCCAGGGCTAATTAGTTGGTGCAACATGATGCTTATGTGGAGGGTTTCAAAGTGCTAAAACTAATTGGAAATGGCCTGCTGAGATGGGTGAGTTTTGATTTGAATTTAGGCATGAGGACTCTCAGTTTTAGGGTTTTCTGGCGACTTGGGTGGTTGGCCAGAGCAGAGGAGGTGGTCAGGCAGTTAGGTGGGCCAAGTGGAGGGTTAATTATGATTTACCACTAATAGTTTGGCATGATGGTAGAGATAATTTAGCTTAGACCCAAAAATGGGATGAAATCCCTTAATTTAGGGAACCATTGGTCCATAGCCCACCTTGGCTGGTTCAGGTGGGTTTAGCCTATTCATTAGGGTGTACTTGGTAGCTGTTGTGTCATTAACTTGGTCACTTTGGCATGGTTAAGTCAATTTTGGTGCATGGGATCAATTTGAGTCAAGTTGGCTTGAAGTTAGGTTTGGGTTAGGCTAGTCATAAAATTGAGCCCAATTATTTGAGCGATTTGGTTTGAATGCTTGTCATGAAGGGTTTAAAAAAGATTTGGAGTGATTTTGAATCGATTTGGAGGTTCAATTTGGAGGATTTTGGCATTTGGTCAATTTTGGGGGTGTTGGGCTAGACTTTAGTTTGGTTGGGCTAGAGTTGAGCTAAGTCCAAATTGATGGTTGAAAATGGTCTAGAGGAGTATAATGAAGCGTTCTCAACATCAATTGGGTGTCCAAGTTTAGGGTTTGTGTATTCAATTTGGTGGAATTTGGGCACATGGTTAATTTGGGGCAAATTTATAAATTTTGGATTTGGGTTAAAATTGAATGAAATTGAAGCTTGAGCAAGGGCAATTTAAGGTTCAATTTTATGTGTTGGAACATTTCAAAATTTTATAATGCACAATTGAGGCAATTGGATAGATTTTTGGGTTCAATTTAGTGGGATTTTGATCTTGGGACAAATTGGGGCTTTTTGATTTGGGTTGAAATTGGACTAAAATGTGGGCTAATTGGAATTGGATTTGGTTTAAATTGAGTTTAATCAAGATGAATTTGAATTTAGAATTGAAATTGTGGAACATTGGGGTCAAATTGATGGACATTTGGGGTGAATTTCGGGAAATTGGGTCTTTAACGTCAATTTGTGGCTTTTAGTAAAAAAAGGTCAAATTGGTGAAATTGGGTCAATTGAAGAGTCTAAATTGGTTTTGGGGACATTTGAGATGATTTTGAAGGCTTTGGGAAAGTTTGGGCCTCCAAGGGTATTTTTATAATTTTGGCAAATTTGGGGGTATTTTGGTAATTTTTGTAATTTTGAATGGTTTTGAGCAATTTGGGTAGTTTTAAATGGTTTGAATTGATTTTTGAACAAATTTGTATTTTTTGGGTGAAATTGGGATTTTTTGCCAATTTTGAGGGTTTGGGGGTGTTTAGGTAATTTGGGTAGATTTGAGGGGGTGAATGGCTAAGTTGGATCTTTTGGTGAAATTGGAGTACCAATCACTCTATATGAGTCATGGATCAATGGAATCCCCATTTGGGTCCTCTATGTACTGGTCTTAGCTAATCCCTAGCCTAAGGCTAGTGGGTCTAGTGGAGACCATTTACATGAGTCTCCCAAAGATCAAGAGATCAAAATCAACAAATTTTTAGGTTTAGGGTTGTGAGTGAAAGTGAGTGCAAGTGAGTGACTTAGCTCTAGACCAACACCCAGGGTCAACCTTAAGGCTAGACAGTCCTATGGGGATTCCCCTTGAGCTTCCACATATTGACCCCACCTACTATATGCTAGAGGTTAGGACCAATATATGGAACTTCAAGTTGAGCTAAGAATGGTTTAGAGTTTTTAATGGTGAGGGTTTTTTTTTCTAGTCCTCTAGGAATAGTCAATAAGAAACTCCTATGGCTAGACCTTACGCTATTAAAGAGGAAAGACTAAACCTCAACCAAGAGTGAGGTCAACACTTATGATATAAAGTGAAGGGGCTATTTCTTTTTTGCTTTAAAAGAGAAGTAGATTTCTTTTATTTTTCTACCAATAATGAATAATTTTGATCTTTTTATAGTCTTTAGGGATCAAATAACTCAACTTTATTCTTAATATGAATATTATGTTTAATCACAAGGATCCGTTGTTAATCATTATGACTACAATGTCCTAACAATCAAGTCTTCATGAATTTCCAAGTCACTTGCATAGAGAGTACATTACCTTAAAAACAATATTCCAATGTCATGTCTTATCATTATGCCTTTAAAAATATTTAATTATTAACCACTCATTCATTTCAATCAAAATAAGAGTGATCATTCCTAACATTCGCTTCTCAGCTAAGGTATTATTGCAATAAATCTTTGCAAGTCCAGTTAATTTTATTTTTGTAAACTAAACTCTTTGATAATCATTCATTTTATGTCAATAAAAAAAAACATCTAGATAGACTAGCCAATCTAAGTACCTATTAGGATTGACATTATAAAGGCATTATGGAGGGATTTAATTTTAATCTTCCTAGAAAGATCATTAAATTCATTAGTATTCTTATAAGGATTTCTTCATCTACATCCATTCCTAAGATTGAATTCTTTCCTAATGAGTTGGTCTTCTTATGGCACTTAGTTTAAAACATCCACTTTTAGAGTTGTAACTTGAGTTTGGGTTGGATGTCTGGTACGATGCCCATTATTTTAAGATTGATTTAAGATAGCTTACATTTAATCTTATAATTCTTTCATCTTTGTTTTATTCTACTAAAATATTTTTTTAGTCTTAATATTATTTTTAGAAATGCTTATGACTAAAGAATTAATCAATTGGGTTATGTTTTCAATTTACTCTTGAAAAAAAGATTTGGTGCCATGATAAGATTTTTTCTCTAATGAAGGAAAAGTTTAGAGAAAATATTATAAATGAGTGGGCATGAACTTTAAAATATACATAAAAAAAGTTGAATTTTAAACCTATAAGAACTTTCAAGTGAGGAGAAGGGTGCAAATACCTCTTATATCTCAAACTCTCCTTAGGCAATTTAGGCCTTTTTGACAAAGTTTATTTCAATTTGAACACACCAAATTTTATATACATATATTTATATGCTTTAAATTTTAAATGAATAAAAACAATATGTAGATATACAAGCTTGAAGTCTATTTGTCCTACATGAAAAAAAGTCTGAATTAATTAAAGTGAATAACAACATACGTGATAAAATTTTGAATGTATCAAGATATGATATTTTCTTAAGCGGAGTGCTCCCTTACCAAGTTTTTCACTCATGATAAAGTTTTCAAGGTAAGTTCACTTAGAGTAAATTAGTTAGGATTTATAGTGGGGCTTTAGTGATTAAATTTAATGCTAGTGTCACAATTTTGCAAGAAATATACAAGATAATCAATTATTCATATAAATTAAATCATTAATAAGAATATTTTACTAACCACAATTTTTTTTGAGCGACACTAATATTTGGAGAAACTCCCTTAACCAAAATTTTCCTAGTTGCCCAAAAGTTTTGACCAAATTGGCTTTATCTCATATTCGCCCTAATATTAAATATGATAGTGTTGAGCAATCTTTTCATGAGGTAAGGAGTTTAAAATCTTTAAATATTTATTTTAATCCCTTTATTTTAATACTAGATTTGATTTTTATTTTTTTTAGTGGAGTGCTCCCACACCAAGCTTTTTGCTCAAGATAACATTTTCAAGGTAAGTTCACATAAAGTATATTAGTTAGGATTTATAGTGGGGCTTAGTGATTAGATTTTATGCTAGTGCCATAGATTGTAATAAATATATGTGATAAACCAGCTATTAATATAAATTAAATAATTCAAAAAAAAGATTTTAAGGCTAGTATATATATAAATTATTGCTAGTGCCATAAATTAGAGTAGTATATATTGTTTAGAACTTTAGGCTGATTTTGAAGGCTACTTTGAGGAAGTGGTTTAAGCTTAGACAAATGGTTAGAAGTGCCCACGGATTATTCATTTAGGACTTGTAATTTTGATTAGGAGATGACGGTTGGATATGAGTAAATTTACATAGGTATTGGGAGATTAAGGTGTTTCAAAAGCTTTAAATCTCTATTTTAATATTTAAAAAATTTCTTGGGAGTTTGTGGTGGAGTGATGAGCGATTTGAGGGGTTATAGGGATAGAATTACCAAGACTAGTATATAATGGGCTATAACTTTAGGTTGATTTTGAAGAATACTTTGAGGAAGTGGTTTAAGATTAGATAAATAGCTAGAAATGACCATGGATGATTCATTTAGGTTGTGTACTTAGATCAGGAGATGATGGTTGGGTATGAGTAAATTTACACATGTTGTGGAATAGAGAGAAAAATATGTCTTAGTGTTATCTTGCCAGTCAAGATATAAGAGAAGCATTTGAAAGTTTGGAAGATTTGTTGCTAGTTTGTTGTTCTTAATAGATGATTGCAATGTGGAGGAAGATTTACAAAGAGTTCATAACAGACATTATGAAAGCAAAGTAAATAATTTATAAAAAAAATGATAAATATTTATTCTCACCTAAGAAGACACCAAGTGCCCAGCAAAAAAGAGCAAAATTTTTAATAATTAAAAAAAATTATTACATACTAGTCGTATTTATAGAGCATTCATTAAGTAAGATTTAAGAAAATAGAAGAGAAAAACTTTGAGGGGAATGCTAAGTATCTATTAATGGAGAAATGCATCAACTATCTTTCTAAATAATTTTTATTTTAGTCAGCCAATAAAAGTTTCTAAATTTGAAATTTTACAGCTTTTAAAAACTCAATTTAAAATATAAATAATAAGAAAACAAATTCAATCATTTTTTTATTGGACTCTTAAAATGGGCCTTGATTTGACTGTGAATTAAGCACTTTTATGGGCTCTTGCTTGGGTTCTTATAAATAGATATTTGACTTTATTTACTTAATCCATCTGATGTGCTACAACACTAATGCTTAATAGATTTAATTTTAGAAATCTTTCTGTTGTCTTTTGTGTAACGGTAGACATCTCGAAAAGTTTTTAATTAATTACATAGATGGTGTTTGTGCAATGGTATACATCCAAAAAATATCTTAATTATTTACAAAGAGGGTGTTGAATTCTTATTTATCTGTGGACACTGGTTGGATTTTATTGATAAGGTTTATTAAGAAATAAGAGAAGGAAAGACAAAAACAAAAATTAAATTGAGAAAATTGTAATTTATTATCATGGTAAAGAATAGAGGCCTAGATAAGAATTTGTTTGTTAGCCTTGCTTTTATGACAACTTTTGTATGGTGGACATAGAAACATATAACTGCAAGAAAGTTTATGTAAATGAATAAATTACAAGATATAATATAATAAAATCTTACCATAAAATAAGTATTAACCAAGTATTACACTTTATACTAATTACATAGATTTGCATTAGTAAATTTAAGATAATGGGTGGATCTCAATGAAGTCATTAAATATCTTCAATTAGGTTGGTTGGCCCTGGTGAGTACCATCAGATATTTGAGCAACTTCAAATTTTAGTGGGTTTAAGAGATGATTTGAACTCTCCTTAGGATGACTTTGATTCATATACAAGTTGAAGCCTCGCTTAAATTATTCTAATCTTTGTATGATACGAACCTGCACTTAGATGAATTTAGTTCTTGCATAGTTTTAAATCTCCTTTGGATGAATTTGATTGAAAAATGAGATAAATCTCTTGGATAACTTATATACTTGGATGAGTTGAATATTCCTTAAGATGACCTCACACTAATGAAAATTTTAAGGGCAAATTCTGACTTGTCTATCTTATCTACCTGATAATGGTTGACCATTAGCAATAAAGATAGAGGACAGAAATTTAGACTACTTGTTTAATGGAACCTCTATCAATAGCTTCTGAATAATTGTCTCCAATTAGGGATGAGAACTAGTCGAGTTGAGCTCAAGTCATGCCTATCTCAAGCTCAATTCACTTACCAAAATGTGAGCTCGACCTTGAGCTTGGCTCGCAATAACAAAAACTAACTCACGAGTCGATTTATAGAGGAAGATGTCATGAAAGCTTATAAGAGAAGGCATCCACGTGACTAGTAGATAGAGAAAAAGAAAAAAGTACCTCGAGACAAATCCAGCAAGCTCACGAGTCAATGAACCTAAACTCAAGCTTGAGCTAGCTGCTCGATGAGATTGACTCACAAGCTCCTTGAAGTCGAGTTCAAGCTAATGGGCTCGACTCACTAACACCCATATCCCAAGCACTTGGTATTATTAGTCTGAAATAATTCATAATTTTCTATTTTATTCCTGGATATGCAAAGGTAACTTTAATTTTTCAAAATTATTTTTACAATTGGTGATAGATTTGTCATTTATGACTTATTTTGTACCATTAGTTCTTACAGTTTTTTTTTTGCTTTTGTTCCTTTGTTTCTTCACTATGTTAAAATTTATTCTTGTTAAAATATATTTATTATAAATACTAGATAATATCATGCGGGTTAATTGATTCACTTAAATGATTNTATTTATGACTTATTTTGTCCCATTAGTTCTTACAGTTTTTTTTTTCTTTTGTTCCTTTGTTTCTTCACTATATTAAAATTCATTCTTGTTAAAATATATTTATTATAAATACTAGATAATATCATGCGGGTTAATTGATTCACTTAAATGATTTATTCAATTATTTATTATTTAAAATCTATAAAATTATTTATTGTACTACAATTAGCTATTTTAAATTTATTATTTCTCTTCTCCAATTTTAATAGAATATTAAGAAAATTTTTATTTACTCTTNCTTATTATTTAAAATCTATAAAATTATTTATTGTACTATAATTTTATATTGGTAACTTTAGCTATTTTAAATTTATTATTTCTCTTCTCCAATTTTAATAGAATATTAAGAAAATTTTTATTTACTCTTGGTGGAACTTTTGAATTTTATCTTGGTGATGAGATTGAATGTGATTTGTTTAGAGGACAGCATCCATTACAAGTAGAAACAAAATAAAAAAAAAGTTGCGTCTATGGTATTTAAATTACCATGCAGTGAGAAGCTAAGATGTCTTAGGGAAGCATAAAAGCAGACGAATGCATAAGGCCCGAGATAAGAAGTATTAAAATTTGATTTTTCCATAAACAACCGATGCGACCCAAAAATTGCAACATGATCAATTTAGAAAAAAAATTAATAAAATAAATAAATAAAGCCTTTTTAGAACAAAATCTGCAGTGCATCATGTCCTAGAACCNGGTGAGAAGCTAAGATGTCTTAGGGAAGCATAAAAGCAGACGAATGCATAAGGCCAGAGATAAGAAGTATTAAAATTTGATTTTTCCATAAACAACCGATGTGACCCAAATATTGCAACATGATCAATTTAGAAAAAAATTTAATAAAATAAATAAATAGAGCCTTTTTAGAACAAAATCTGCAGTGCATCATGTCCTAGATCCCTCATAAGCCTAAATATCTTAAGAACTCCCCATCAGCCATCATTCCAAGCCCAAAGCTTTTCTCATCCTGCCAATGAATAGATCCCTCGACCTGAACATACCTGGAACGAAACCAGAAACAGTGATGAAGGAGTACTGAACCAACGCATCTCTCCTTCCCAAGGAAATCCAGGCCTGTGGATGTGCAGGCTTGTACCTGACCAGCTTGCACCCGTCAACTCCCTTCACAAGCATCTTCAAATTCTTGGCAACAATCACGGCATGCCTTTGGGCTGTCAATCCTTGTTTGAGCTCCTGTTCACCACATCACAAATGTTCTGTCATCTTTGAAATAGAACTGTGCAGAAATAAATTTTAACACCACTGCATGATTAGGTGTATACTAATCCTTTTCTGTCAATTTCTTTTTTATTTTATAAGACTTTTCGCAAGCTGTTTTAATTATGTTATAATATACAACATAATGCACCATATATTGCAGAGAGGCATTTAACAATTTTTAGAACTCCAACCCATGATCTTCAAGCCACAGATCAAATTGCATCAAAATTTAGGCTATGGGGGAGTCTAAATTTTGTATTATTCTTCGGAATAATACATATTGACTAGACTTCGGTACAAGATTAAAAAAAAAACTTTTAGAACAAAATCTGCAGCGCATTATGCATTATAATTGAGCAAGCAATATGTTGGTGAGTTCAATGGCGGCCAAAAATCAAATAATGAGTTTCAAAATCTTCAACATTCATTATGGCAGCCAAAAATCACATACAATTTATTTCTCTTTTCAATGTAATTAACAATCTAATTAATATTGTTAAGAACAGATATTTTATGAGAGAAACAATTCAATACTCTATAGCTACAAAATGAAGAATTAATGATTGGTATAGAGTTGAACCGAGAAATTTCTCTTCAATGACCTAACTTTATATGCTGGGGTTCACACTATGGTTCATTCATTAATCTTCATTTGTTATTTCAAAATGTTGTTAAGGTTCTTGAAATAATAATAATAAATGGTTCAAGTATAGAGCAAAAATATGAAGTAATTCTAGATTCTATGTAGTGCTTTGATTTTATTTTTTATTTGCATTTGAAAAACAGTATATTGGGCATCACAAATAAACTAGCTCAAGTATTATATAAATAAACTTTTATATTATAGATTTCATGACTTTGGTGAAAGTTTCAAATAAATACTTCAGATAATGAGAGATAATAGATTGACATCTTTAATTGAGATATTAACTCATTATGTTTAAAAAATAATATAGTTATTCCAAATATGTATGAGATATTCATAACGTGTTGTTGAATTCGTATCTATCGTGTAAATCAAACCACAAGGAATAAAGTGTAAAATAGAAGAGAAATAAAGAGAGAGAGAGAGAGAGAGAGAGTGCACGGTAAAGAATTGACTCATAGAAGAATGACTAATTAACCTTTTTTTTGGAAATGACCCCCATATATATAGGTAAATAGGTATAAAGTGCACAATTACATGCTTGCCCCAACTTTTATGGGGGCGTTATAGGCCTTTCACGAAATTGAATCCGAATTTCTCTTGTGAATCACACTTTTACGAGGGTGTTTCAAGGTATTTTATGTATAAAAAAATGAGCCTATGGCTCGGCTACCTTATTACTCGACCGGCTAAGGTTTACAGTCTTTGGATCGAGAAGGCCTGTTCGCTGACTTTGGTGAGCCTTGGAAACAAGTTAGCTCTGGAAGTCATTCGGTTGTTCGGAGTTCGTTTGATCAGTTGTTTCAATTCGGCTGTAACCTGTTTACCCTGGATCGGAAACTCATGTTGCTGGGATGAAATTATATTGTTAGACAAAGAATGAATAACTATAATTCGACAAATAGTCTACATGTTTGATAGGAGATCCATCTAGAGAGTTTAGTGATGGCAACCTTAGGCCTCTTGAATAGTCTTGGAGACTCCTGTGAGGCGATTGGTGATATTTGGAGGAGAGTTGGATTAGTTCCTTGTCTCAATTCGGTGGATCTCGATCTTTGACTTGGGCGGCCTTCTTTCGGTCGACTCTGAGTTTTGCTCCAAGAGAATTGTAGCTAGTTGACTAAATCTTTTGGTCTTCTGATGACATGGTCCGTGATCTCCTTTTGGTAAGTCATTCTCGACCATACTTTTGTCTTTTAATCTATCGAATATTCTTGAGATTCATGGTAATGCATTTATGACACACAATTAGTTATCTGATTCTCCTGTTTTTTGAAAATCATGTTAATATAAGAACAAGAGAATTTAATGCAAAAAGTAGCTTCATTTATTTTTTGTATTTAGTACTTTAATAATTTAACTCTTTGAATTTTCATGTTGATGGCCCTCAATAGATAGAGCACGGTTAGCGCTACTGTTATGTTCATTATTTGAGAGCGTGTTACCTAATCGACTGATTCCAAAAAAATTTCTATGGCGAGAAACAAGAAATCCTTGGAATACTTCATTATCGAGGAAATGCTGGTGGAAGCCTTCAAGGCCTTTGCGTCCTAAATCCACCAAAAGAAGGAACTTGAGAAAAAAAAACTAGAGGTAGACAGCCGCCCAGAGAGTGAGAAGTTCGGAACAAAGAGGTTGAGCAAAGGGAGCTGGCCCGAGGGAGCGAAGAAACCTAAGGCTATAATAAGGCCGGGAGAAGGGAGCTGGCCCAAAGGTACGCGGAGAGTTAAACAACTCACTTACAAGATAAAATAGCTTGGAGACACCATGGACAAGGTTGTGTAGTATGACTCGCTGACCATCCTCCAGCAGAAGGAAGGAAGCTAACCTACTGGTGCACTAACCCCGCGTCTGTTGCGATCAACGGTCAGTTTTGAAATTAGGCTCCAGAAGTAAAATGGCAGGTGGCGGCAACATTAAGGGCTTGTTGTTCTCGAATTAGACCTTGAGGAAGGCTCCTACATGTTCTCCTTTCGGGTGGAGCCAATTGGCTGATTTGCAGTTCAATCCGAAAATTGCACTTGACAAGCATTAGAAACATGAAAAAAGATTGGAAGTGTCGATTTTTTCTAGAGTCGGCCAAGGACTGAGAAATCCAAACACGGCCGACGAGAAAGGTTTATAAGAAGGTGAATCCCATGCCTCCATGGATCCCGACACTAGCTTAGACAATTGAAAGGAGGCAGTTGCCCGTTGTTCAATATAACATCGGGGTGATTGTGAACAAAGTTCTGAACCTGGAGAGGTATGGAACAATGATTGTGGAGCTCTGGGCTACATCAGATGCTGAGGAGAAGAGGTGACTAGATAGGCTCTCCGAGCCTACCAAGAAGAAGCCACGCCAAAAAGCAGCCTAACCAAAGATTGATGTGGAGGCAAGAGAGGAAGAGGAGGTGGTCGCCTGCCCTGATGTTGATCTTCCGTGGTTGAACTATATTCACTCTGTTTCTTAAATCACTATAGTTATTCAAAGAATTTTCATTGAGAAACTTATTCTGATAGAACAAAAACCTGACTTGATGAGCTTAGGTTCTTTAAGGGCTCGCGAGGATGAGGGCGACCAGACTCACAACTATCTAAGGGTTGATGCATAAGAGTTCTCAGACGAGCAGTTGGGACAAAAGCTAATGGCCTCGAGGCAGGCTGCCCTGCCAGCTTTATTGATCATGCCGATAGAGGAGTCCACTCAGTCATTTCCTAGAGTTCCTGCTGAGGCTAAGCCGAAACCCGAAATTGGAGTAACTATTGATGAAGCATCTGGAGAGAAAGAGGCTCGGGTAGAGCCCAAATCGGAGCTTGAGCCCACAGACTCAGAATCTCGCCAAAGAAAGGCATTGCCCTGATGGGCAAATTGGGTCTTGAACTTCCCTGGCCTCTAGGGAAAAGGCATAGAGGCGTTGCGAGTGGCTGGAGCCTCACACAGAAAAAGCAGTCGAAGCTCCGCCCTAATTGACATGCACAAAAACCGGTATCTCATCTGTCCAGCTGCCGACAAAAATACTTCAACCATCGCGGCGTTCTCTAATCTGAAAGTTCTGAAAAGATATTGAAGGATTACGACCCTCAAGACCTTTGTCACTCTGTCAACTGCTATCAATTGTTAGGTCTCACAGCCAAGCATCATCTGACACAACGTTGTCTTGATGTCAAGGGGGTGAATATGAGGCGGAGGGGAACGTCAAGCTTCTAAGAGCTTGAGTGAAAGCGGTTGAGGGCAACCGCAGCAGAGCCTCTCGAGCAGCAGCGGCCAAGGAGCTGGAAAACAAGACTGAGTGGGTTTTCATGATTAAAGATGAGAACAAAGTTTTGTCGGAGATGATTGCCATGATGAAGATCACAGAGGAGTTTGCCAACGACTAGAAAAGACACCTCCAGCTCAGTAAGACACCGACGATCGATAGTTCGCGCAAGTCATATTGGTCTACCCGAAGTACTTCATAATGTTGCGGATTAGAGAAGCGTTTGGTGAGGCAATGCGTCATCATTTACATCATGTAATGGAGCAAACTGAAAATGTTAAAATAAAATATCATGTATGGTGTAACTACATACCGCGATGATAGTGTAATAACTCACCCTATCTACGGTACAATGATGCCTCTAAAAGATGATGTAACAATGCACCATGAATACGATGAAATGACACACTCCAATTATGATATAATAATGCATGCACCTTTCATACAATGCAATTATGCCTCGAGAAGACGTAATAATGTACTCTGAAGAAAGTGACCTTCTTCGAACTCCTAAAATTCTCTCCTTATAGCTCACCACTATGACCTTTATGGTTTACATCTTGTACAGCTCTCAACTCTGGTCTCTTCATCGCAACTAACTAATATGGTCTGCGTGACCAACTACGACCTACATGACTCACAGCTTTTGCAGCTCCAAACTCCGGCTCTTGTGACCTACGAACATCATCACAGCTGAAAACTATAGACGACGTGGCTTAAACTCATGAACCTCTAGACTGCAATCTTTACAGCCAAAGAACGTCATCATAACTCACCACTACAATCTACTTACCAGCTATGAACTACGTTGCTCATTGCTCGTGTAACTTCCGACTTCAGCCTTTGCAACCTACGACTACGACCGTCGTCACAGCTTATCACTATATTCAACGTCACCAACTATAGTTTGCATGGTCCACAACTCGTGCAGCTCTCAAATCTAACCCATATGGCTTATAGACGTTATCACAACTCACCAGTATGACTTATGTGATCAACTATAACATACGAGGTCCACAGCTCATGTGACTTCCAACTCCAGCCTCTGTGGTCTACATACGCCATCACATTTCACAACTACAACCTATGTGACCAACTATAGCCTACGTGGCTCAAAAATCTTGCATCTTCCGTTCCCAACCGTCCCTCCTAAAACAACCATCTACAACCCACACGACCAACCACTACCATGACTTTCAACTACAACCTATAGAACAAGCTGGTGTTACATCAACCATCTACAATAATTACAATGAACTTCTGTCTCCATGACAAACGACTAAAACACTCGCAACCCCCTAACACTGAGAACACATTCATTAAAGCTAGAGTATGTCTATTAACGATGAAGTACTGTTGTACATTTATAATGATCAATTTTGTAACTGTGTTTTCCCTAATTCAGGATAGGAGTGGACATATGCACTTCACCATTTATAGTGGATTGTTTCAGCTGGGTTAGGCCCCATGATCTTTTCTCTTTTTCAAGATTTTCCACTTAAGCAGTCAAGATGTCTCCTACAACTTCTGTTTAAATACTTGAGTGTGTCTTTGGTTTTCATGCAATGCTAAGATGATAATTCATTACTTTACCATTGCAAACCTTCTGACACGGATCGAAAATTAATATCAACTCAAATTAATACTACACAAATTAGGTTTTTGCTTCATTAAGAAAGGTAAAGTTGTTTGGTTGTTTCTTTTTGAAATGCAAAGAAATTACAAATATTTTTGAAAGATTTATATACATAACACAATTTGATTTCATTATTTATAACATTCAGATCTTTCATATACCATCAAAATTATTACAATCATAATTTAAAAAAAAAAATGAAATACATTTTCATGTGGAACTATGTGGTATGTAATAATATACATATAAAAATAATTAGATGTTAGATATGTAAATACATAGGAACTATGTGGCATGTAAACAAGTACATCAAAAAGAAAAATAAGGCCCATGCATGACAATACCACACTTTATAATGACCTATTATGTGAGCTAAATTGCTCATATAACTTCTTTTGGCTTGCCAACTAAACTGTATTTCAATAATCACAAATTATATTAAAAGGTTATTTAATCCCATAGGGGTCAGGTAAGTTAAGACGGTGCCGAATAAGCGCATAGCAGCAAAACACATGATGAGAGGAAAATAACGCAACAGAAAAATAAGAAAAGTTGAAGAGAAAACTCACCGGAATATCAGTGATGTCTCCGACGGCAAAAATATTGCTCAAGCCGCCAACTCTGAAGTTCTCATCGACCATCAGCCTCCCATGCNGAAAGGTTATTTAATCCCATAGGGGCAGTTTTTTTGTCTGATTGTCGGTAAGTTAAGACGGTGCCGAACAAGCGCATAGCAGCAAAACACATGATGAGAGGAAAATAACGCAACAGAAAAATAAAAAAAGTTAGAAAGAAAACTCACCGGAATATCAGTAATGTCTCCGACGGCAAAAATATTGCTCAAGCCGCCAACTCTGAAGTTCTCATCGACCATCAGCCTCCCATGCCTGTCCAAATACTCCTTCAGTATAGAATTCCGGAGCCAGGCAGAACCGATCGGCTTCCCCACGCAAAGAAAGTAAGAATCAGCCCTAACGATTTCTCCGGCCGACGTTTTAAACTCTCTGTCAGACTCCGAAATGGACTCTACGTCGATCGATTGCTCCAAAAGCACCTTCACATTCTTCGATTTTAGCCACTCGAGTGCTTTCGCGCTGGCTCTCTGTCCGATAAATGGCAATAGCCTCTGCCCCCTATGTACGAGGGTCAGCTTTTTGTCCGGAAAGTCCACTGCAATCTCTCCGGCGAGCTCAACGCCCGTTGCGCCGCCACCGACGATCATTATCGAGCTTGAACATATGATCTTTTGGTTATCTGGATGAGGAAGTAGCTGGAGATTAGATTACAGGGATATGCAAACATTAATAGCTTTGATTTAATTTTATTATCATTATTTCCAGCACCAAATAAAATACCTTCCTGAAACTTTTCGAGCCTGTCCCTCCTGNACCCGTTGCGCCGCCACCGACGATCATTATCGAGCTTGAACATATAATTTTTTGGTTATCTGGATGAGGATGTAGCTGGAGATTAGATTACAGGGATATGCAAACAGTATTAGCTTTGATTTAATTAATTTTATTATCATTATTTCCAGCACCAAATAAAATACCTTCCTGAAACTTTTNTTAGCTTTGATTTAATTAATTTTATTATCATTATTTCCAGCACCAAATAAAATACCTTCCTGAAACTTTTCGAGCCTGTCCCTCCTGCTTCTGATTGTAGTGTAAGGATGGCCGGTTGCAATGACAAGATAGTCACAAGGCACTCTGCGTCCTTCTGCCGTCACAACACCTTGCTCCGTTACGTCCACAGCATTGGACACAATGACCTTCCCCTTTTTCAAATAATCCTTATGGTTAATCNACCGGTTGCAATGACAAGGTAGTCACAAGGCACTCTGCGTCCTTCTGCCGTCACAACCCCTTGCTCCGTTACGTCCACAGCATTGGACACAATGACCTTCCCCTTTTTCAAATAATCCTTATGGTTAATCACCGATCTTTCCGCAAACGCTGGCTCCACTCTCGATCTCAAATTCGCCCACGGAATCTCGAAGTACTCCTTTCTAATAAAAAAAAAACACAGAGAATAAGAGCGCGCAATCAATCCGAATGACGAAGAAGATGACAATATGAAAACAACAGAAGATTTTGATCATTCAGTCGCGCACGCACGGGTCGATAAGGATGACATCAACGATTTGTTCAAGGGATTTAGCGAGTTGTGCGCCAGCAATGCCGCCGCCAACAATGACCACCGTCCTCTTCCTCTCGAATCCCTCCATGGCTTTAGTTTCTTTCCAAACCTTTCTGAAAGGGAAGGCAATGGACATGCGCTCGGATAAATTGAGTGCCTTTTTTTAGGAGCGGATGCGGAGACGGACAGCGGAGATGAGATGGAGAAAACGCAAGCGGAGCATGATTTGTTTTGTATGGTGCTCATGGCAGCAAGCGGCGTAACTTGCGCCCGGCGGCCACTTTCAGCATATCACGGGAAATAGTAGCTCCTGTCAAAAATTCTGGCATCAATAAAATATTGCCACATGTAACGGGTTCAACTCATAAAGAAATTAGAACGTGTTCTTTTTTAAATTAGCTACCCGATCGGACCGGATCATTGCTTCGAAAACAAAATAGGCTGAATCATAATATAGGTTTATTGCAGCAGAAAATAAAACTATTGCTTAGGAAGTAATATTTTTTTCAAAAAGAAAATCGAACTGCGCGGCTCTACACTCTTTATTTTCATCATTTGCCATCAGTTAGGGTTTCCATTGCGTGACTTCGGTAGCTAGAGTTCACATTGTCGTTCACCGGTAGAGATATAGTTGAAGTCCCTTTTTACAACCATGTAAGTCTTGTGATGTTAACATTTCCTTATACAAGCTCTGCGTGAGGATTTAGGATTCAGGGAGGGAACTCATATAATTCTTTTCTTCTTTTGAAGCAAGCTGATATGCAACAATGAAAGAGAAAAAGGAAACCGAAGAGCCTAAGAAGATTGTGTTGGAAGCAGATGGAGTTGGAAGAGCGTAAGAAGATGGAAACCGAAGAGCCAAAGAAGATGGATACGAAATAGTGTAAGAAGGAGGTCGAAGAGCTTATGAAGAAGGACACCAAAGAGCATAACAATCATCAAAGTCATCCAAGTAATTTTGTTTGTAATTGTACTTGCATTCAAGAAAAACATTGCATCGCATAGTAATTTCGTGCATTGTGCAAATGATCCTCTGTAACACTAAAGAAAAAACAAAATCACACAACAATAACACCATAATATCAGCTAAATAAGACCACACTAACACCATAATAACCTTTAGATAATATCAAAATAAAAAAAAACGTAAAACCAAAATAACATCAAAATCGTACAACGATAACATCATAATATTAGTTAAATAAAATCACACTAACACCACAATAACACCAAAATAACCACACTAACACCACAATAACACCAAAATAATACGAAAATAACACCAAAATAGCATCATAACAACAACAAAATAATATCATAATCACATCGCAACATCACCACAATAACATTTTAAATAACACCACAATAATATCACAATATGTACTTAATAACACCATAATAATACATTAATAATACCAAAACAACACCTAAGTAACATAAAAAAAACTAAGATCAATTTTGTTGGTATTACAATAATAATACCAAAACAACACCTAAGTAACATAAGAAAAAACTAAGATCAATTTTGTTGGTATTCTGTTATTGTGTTGATATTGTGATATTTTGTTGTTATATTCATCTTTTTGATGTATTTGAGTGGTGTTATTATATAAAACTATAGATGACATAATGCACTTTTTGCATTATCTTTTTTTGGTAGATTTATGAACTCAAAGTCCTTCAATTTTAGATGTCGTCCATCGGTAGTAAGTGTCGGCACTATTTTTGGTGTGGAGTTTGCCCGTAAGAAGTTGTCGGCCATCAGAATTGAAATCCCGTTGCCCGCTTCGGAAGGACGCTTTTTAAAAAAAAAATTTTAATTTTGAAAAAGATGAAGTCAAACTGACCCCATAATTTTCATAGTTTAAATGAAAGAGCGCTTTACCTCAAATCCTGTATCTATCCCGAAGGATGAACACAAGAATTGAGGGTGAGGCTCGATCAAATAAACTAAAGAAAGTTATGACATCCGTTTGGTCTGCGAAACCAATGTATTGGCCGACAAATTCCCCTATTTAATATAAGGAATTAAATAGGGNGACTGCAATCTCTCCGGCGAGCTCAACGCCCGTTGCGCCGCCACCGACGATCATTATCGAGCTTGAACATATGATCTTTTGGTTATCTGGATGAGGAAGTAGCTGGAGATTAGATTACAGGGATATGCAAACATTAATAGCTTTGATTTAATTTTATTATCATTATTTCCAGCACCAAATAAAATACCTTCCTGAAACTTTTCGAGCCTGTCCCTCCTGCTTCTGATTGTAGTGTAAGGATGGCCGGTTGCAATGACAAGATAGTCACAAGGCACTCTGCGTCCTTCTGCCGTCACAACACCTTGCTCCGTTACGTCCACAGCATTGGACACAATGACCTTCCCCTTTTTCAAATAATCCTTATGGTTAATCACCGATCTTTCCGCAAACGCTGGCTCCACTCTCGATCTCAAATTCGCCCACGGAATCTCGAAGTACTCCTTTCTAATAAAAAGAAAACACAGAGAACAAAAGCGCGCAATCAATCCGAATGACGAAGAAGATGATAATATTAAAAC
>JXCR01145888.1:55741-74790 GCA_002079205.1 Phalaenopsis hybrid cultivar
CACCAAATAAAATACCTTCCTGAAACTTTTCGAGCCTGTCCCTCCTGCTTCTGATTGTAGTGTAAGGATGGCCGGTTGCAATGACAAGATAGTCACAAGGCACTCTGCGTCCTTCTGCCGTCACAACACCTTGCTCCGTTACGTCCACAGCATTGGACACAATGACCTTCCCCTTTTTCAAATAATCCTTATGGTTAATCACCGATCTTTCCGCAAACGCTGGCTCCACTCTCGATCTCAAATTCGCCCACGGAATCTCGAAGTACTCCTTTCTAATAAAAAGAAAACACAGAGAACAAAAGCGCGCAATCAATCCGAATGACAAAGAAGATGATAATATTAAAACAACAGAAGATTTTGATCATTCAGTCGCGCACGCACGGGTCGATAAGGATGACATCAACGATTTGTTCAAGGGATTTGGCGAGTTGTGCGCCAGCAATGCCGCCGCCAACGATGACCACCGTCCTCTTCCTCTCGAATCCTTCCATGGCTTTAGTTTCCGTCCAAAGCTTTCTGAAAGGGAAGGCAATGGACATGCGCTCGGGTAAATTGAGTGCCTTTTTTTACGAGCGGATGCGGAGACGGACAGCGGAGATGAGATGGAGAAAATGCAAGCGGAGCATGATTTGTTTTGTATGGTGCTCATGGCAGCAAGCGGCGTAACTTGCGCCCGGCGGCCACTTTCAGCATATCACGGGAAATAGTAGCTCCTGTCGAAAATTCTGGCGCAATAAAATATTGCTTTTATTGCCACATGTAACGGGTTCAACTCATAAAAAATTAGAACGTGTTTTTTTTTTAAATTAGCTACCCGATCGGACCGGTTTATTGCTTCGAAAAAAAAATAGGCTGAATCATAATATCAGTTCATTGCAGCAGAAAATAAAACTATTGCTTAGGAAGTAATATTTTTTCAAAAAGAAAACTGAACTGCGCGGCTCTACACTTTATTTTCATCATTCGCCATCAGTTAGGGTTTCCATTGCGTGACTCCGATAGCTAGAATTCATATTATCGTTCGCCAGTAGAGATATAGTTGACGTCCCTCTTTACAACCATGTAATTCTTGTGATGTTAAGTTTTTAGAATTTAGGGAGCGAGCTCATGTAGTTCTTTTCTTCTTTTGAAGCAAGCTGATATGCAGCAATGAAAGAGAAAAAGGAAACCGAAGAGCCTAAGAAGATTGTGTTGGAAGCAGATGGAGTTGGAAGCGCGTNCATGATCCTTAATTAAACCCCTAAGGACCCACCAAGATATGATTTAGGGTTAGATAGGTCGTCAAAATTTTACCTCCTTGTTTCTTATAAACTTCCTTAACATGCTTTTTGGGTTTCAGGTGGTGGAACGAGAAGACTCACCAGGCACGTTTTTACAGTTTTCAGCGTCGTCTTTCTTGTACTTTCATACTTTACTTTTATACCTACAAATTTGCATGCTAAACAACGATGCCACCCTGCATGAAAACTAAAACTATCAGGATAGTCACAAAACTAAAACTAAAACTAAAACTAAAATCAACCAAGATAAAATTCACTGCCACAACATTCAAAATATAAAATAACTCAACAAAACTACAATTGCAACTAAATTCGAAATATAAAACAACTTAAAATTTAATCACAAACATCACACAAAACCACAACTTCAACTAAATTTAAATATAAAACAGCTCAAAATTTAATCACAAACATCACACAAAACTACAATTGCAACTAAATTAAGACGTCTCTATCTGATGATCGAGAATCCCTCAGAGGAGGTAACCTACGGTTGCTAACGAGGCTTCCCACAGTCTATCTCTATCGGATGATCGGGAATCCCTTAGAGAAGGTAACCTGCGGTTGCTAACGAGGTTTCCCATGGTCTAAATGAAATTATGGAACTCATTAAGTCGAGTTTAATGAATTCATTTGGACTAAGTGAATCCAATAGAAACTAGTGGTGCCATAATGAGGGTACCGTAGGATACTAACCGGTGTTCGCTCTAATCAACTTTAACATGCCCCATAAAATTTAAAGAACTTCAACCATAGGGCCACCTGAATTAACATCATAATTTGACACACTAGAAAACTCAAAATCATCACGGCAAGGAGCTTGGAGCTAGTATGATGGGCAGCATGATCATCTTCAATAACAAAATTTGTCTTCCCCAGCTAAACCATTTTTTTTTCTTAGAATTAAACAACAAAGTCAAAGGACTTCGATGTTATTTTCTTATGCAATGTAAATCCTCATGTTATCTTTAGGCCTTCGTATAGCCCTGCTATACAATATAAGCCCTAACTTGTCTTATGATTCTGGGGTTATCGTTCATCATGACATAAATCCCCATATCTTCCAGGTTATTTGTGTGATTGTTTCACATGAATGTAAGCACTAATAAATAAAATTGGCATGATGAAACACTTAAACTGTTCTCCTTAAAACTGAAGCTAAACATTAGGATAGCTTAGAAAGTCACTGAGGTTCTCCTCTGGATCTATGACATCCCCTAGTTCTTCCTCAGTTAGACTCTACAACAAAATGTTCCAAATTTAAACCAATCCCCTTTCATACCTCTACGTCTAATCTCATTGAAAAGTCCTACCCTTTGAAACTTCCTGAAGATAATATTTCTTGATTTTTATAGAGATTTTTCTTAGATGTCTTCGGTCATTTAAGATGTAATTAACTATAGGGGCTTGCCCTTATAGGAAGCTTTTCTCGAACTCAGCTTAATATAAATTATATTTAATTCTTTATATTAAATATGAGAACTTATCGACAAATACAAAGGTTTTTTAGACCAAACGGATGTCATATATTCCTTAGTTTATTTCATCGAACTTCATCCTCAAGTCTTGTGTTTATCCTTTGAGATAGATACAGGATTTGAGGTACATCGCTCTTTCATTTAAAATATGAAAAATATGGGGTCAGTTTGATTTCATATTTTTCTAAAACTAAATATATATGTAAATTAAAACGTCCTTCCGAAGCGGGCGACGGGATTTTGATTTCGATAACCGACAGCTTCTTACGGGCAACTCCCCCAACCAAAAATAGCGTCGACAGCTATCTTAGGCAGCTTCTGTAAAAATTAGAGTTCATTAATTATAGTTATTTTCAGGGGTTTGCTATTTAAAAGGTGATTTTTTTTATCCCTAATTTTGTTAGTTATGATGGCAAATTAAAGTTTTTATAATGGTTGAAAGTTTCAATTTTCCTTGGTTGTCGGCTGGTGTTAGAAAGCAAGTTCTTCTACTTGTTTTGAATTCCTTTTTTTTTATCCTAAGTGTTTTATTTCCTCATTTCTAGAGTTTTAGTATGTGAGGCTTAGACTTATATTTAGAATAATTTAACTTAAACCCTCTAATTCTATAATCTTCATATTTACGGATCACTAGCATTCTCATTAATAGTATCTCACTTTTCAAGCGAAAGGGAGTTTTCAAAAAATATTATTTTGTCATTCAAAAAGTGTGAGTGATACAAGTTTACTTATATATGAATTATTTAGATTTAGAATGGCTCAAGACTTATTTACACAAAGGTGAAGTCTATGAAATCACATGTTTCCCTGGAGAAACATATTCATTTTAAAACACTTATTCTAGTAAATATATAAACATTACTTAAGCTAAGCAATTTAGAGAGCCTAAAAAAGCTTATAGATTCTTATGTTTTTATGTCCTAAGCTCAAAAGAATTTTTAAAAATATTCTATGAAAAGCTTCTTTCTAAGATGGTTTTAATTGTAGTTTGAACAAGATTTCATTTATAGTTTGTTGACCTCACCTTTGGTTAAGGTTTTGTTTTTCCTCTTTAGTAGCTCAGGGTCTAGCCATAGAACTTTCCTGTTGACTATTCCTAGAAAACTAGTAAAGGAACCCTCACCTTTAGAAATTCTACCCTGTTCTTTACCCAACTTGAAGCTTAACATATTAGTCCTAACCTCTAGCACTTAGTAGGCCAGGTCACTATGGGGGAGCTCAAGGATAGTTCCCATTGGATTTTCATTAATTTCACATTAAAATAATTCTAATAATTCAAATAAAAATAATAAAAATGAGAAATCTATTTGTTCTGGGTTCTTTGACCTCAGAGAGATTTAATTAATTTCACGTATGTTGAAGCAGAATATGAAGTGCTAATTATCGGGTTTGAGTTGTTAATCTCAATGGATATAACACATATTGTCATCTATGGTAACTCTCAACTCGTCATCCTGCAAGTCATCGGACAACACAAGATTTTAAAGCTAAGAAGAGCAGAATACCACCATTACACCATGAAGCTATTGGAACAGATCCCTAAAGTGACTTTTTACCGGATTTCTAGGGGAGATAATGCCCATGCTAACGCTCTAGCAAAACTTACTAAGGAGCTGGTATGTCCCTGGGAGGATTCCATTGATATCACAGTACAAAGAAGACAAGTTTTGTCTCAAGTCGACCTTGACAATCTACACAAGCTTGGAAAAGCAAAGGAAATGATATTGCGATTGCAGACATCAACAAAGATTGGCATAAGCAATTGATAGAATATTTGCCAACTGGAAAGTTGTCAGAGGATAATTCTGAAGCACATCACATTACAAAAAGGGCTATGTCTTACGATCTAGGGGTGATGACCTCTATAGAAGATCAATCAACCAGAAGTGGCTATGATGTTTAAGCAAAACAAAAGAACACAATAATGTTAAAGAAGTACATGTCGGATTGTGTGGCGCTCATGAGTCAGCGCCAAAGATGAAAATGAAGATAAAGTGACTCAGATATTATTGGCTAGTAATGATGTCTGACTGCATGGATACAGTTAGAAGATGTCACCAGTGTCAAGTGCATGGGGTGGTCTTGCACCAACCTCCAAATTTGCTACACCCAACTATCGCCTCGTGGTAGTTCGAGTGTCGGGGCACAGACATAATAGGTTTGATAGACCCTCCATCTTCTAGAGGACACAGATTCATACTCGCCGTTATAGATTACTTCTTCAAATGGGCAGAGGCAGTACCACAACACATCTTTTAATTTTTCAAAAGTCAAATTGTCTACCGTTTCAGAGTACCGCGAAGAATAATTTTTGATAATGTGACAGCTTTAAAAAGCACCAAAATCAACAATTTTGTCAAATGACACGGGATAGATTGGAGGTACTCTACGATTTACTATCCCAGAGCAAATGGATTGGCTGAGGCCTTCAACAAGACGTTGGTATAAATTTTAAAGAAAATAATGGATGAAAACAAAAGAGATTGGCACAACAAATTATTAGAAGCCTTGTGGGCCTACCGGACGATGTTCAGGACTCCCAATCAATGCACACCCCACATGCTCGTGTACGGGTCTGAGGCCGTACTACCGTTAGAAGTTCAAATGCTGTCTCTCAGAGTTGCTGTCGCCAACCAGTTTACAATAAAAGAAAGTACAAAACTCAGACATGAAGAACTAAAGAATCTTGAGGGAAAATGACTAGAAGCACAACAATATTTGGAGCTTTACCAAGCAATGATGGTACAAGCTCATGACAAATTTGTCCACCCAATGACATTCAAAGTTGGTGACCTTATCCTCGTGCTCAAAAGACCCATTCTTGCATGTTGCAAGATAGCTGGAAAATTCTAACCAACTTGGGAGGGACCATTTGTCATAGAAAAGGTCTACGCAAGAGGAGCCTACCAACTAGTAGATTTTCGTGCTAAAGGACCCATGTTGTCAATCAACGAACGATACCTGAAGACATACTACGCAACCTGACATTGTTTGACATCGCTTGATTTGAAATTTTAAAATTTTGATTGTTCCAAAGTTATCTATTTGGTCAAATGTCTGCGACCCAAAAATTTTGTAATAAAATTAACCATAATATAATGAAAATTTTTGAAATTACGCTTTTCAATTTACTTCTTTCTACCTTTAAATTTGATATCATACTGAATTGAACAAAATACATACATAAATAAATAATTTTCTCACCAACATGATCTAAAATTTTCTTTAATAAACAACTTGTTTTATTCTTGTTCAAGCTAAGTTTCAACTCTCTGATATTTTTCCTATCGTCTGCAAAAAAAATGTCAAACCAAAGGCTGATCTTTTCTTTTAAAGATGGTTGGAACGTCGCACTCAACAAGGAAAGGGAGCCGCAGGGCGGCACTATAGACTTCAACATGGGCTATTAGTGTTCTATAATGGACGTGGTTAGCCGTTAGGAAAAAGAAGGGCTACCATCGCTGCTAAGGTTCAAAACATGAAACAGTTCCTCACTGTAAGGAAAAAAATGTGATAGTACAACCAGACCCGATGGAGGGGACTAGTCGCCTATCATCTATGATAGCTATGCCAACTAGGGGCCTAGTCTTTGCCAATGATAAAAGACTACCAGATGCACCGCTACGGAGAACTCAGTGCAAAAAAGCTAACCACCAAAAGCATAGGGCTTTCTTACGCGAAGAGAGAAGACTCCAGAAGGAGGCAAAAAATTTGCTCACTCCTATTCCTGAGGGGAACATATATCATCCAGGCATGAGAGAGTCCTCTTCCAGTTTACCTACTATAGATGATGAGTCCTGATTTGTTATAGATTCAGAGATACCACCAGTTTCAGATGTTGTTTGTAGGGGTTGCCCTACATGCAATGCCAAGATACCTGCACATACATCAGCTATAGGAGCATTTTTGGAGTGCCCGGATTGTAATGTCCTCCACCTTGCAAAACCATATGTCTCGTTGCGTATAGAGCCATATATCCCATCGAACGCAGAGTCATACATTTTGCTGCAGGGAGAGACAGCACCAGCCTGGATTCCCGTCGACGTGGAAATAAGGGAACATCCTCGATAGCCGCAGATCATCAGTATGACAGAATACTATAAAATGAGTAAAGTAAAAAAAAAATTTGAATTCTATGAAGAAGTTCAAGGAAGTTTCATTAATATACTAGAAGGCTTGGAGCTATATATCAGGGTCTTCTCTGAAAGTGATGAAAGAAATATTCTTAACAGGGTCTTCTCTGAAAGTGGTGAAAGAAATATTCTTGACTGCATCTTTAATCTGAGAGATAGAGGTCGAGCAGGCTTCCTGATGGAAAGAACCTATTCTGAGCCATGAAAATGGATGCGTGGAGAGGTCAGGATCACCATACAATGTGGCTACTGTTTCAACATCACTAACAATAGACATAAAAATCCTCCTAGAATTCTGAGACATGATCAGGTGGATTCGCTACCCCCCATGATAAAGTGGATGATTAAGATAATGGTTCAATAGAGCATACTGCCAACTTACTATATTCCCAACAGTTGTATTATCAACATATATGATGAAGGCGACTGCATACCCCCGCAAATTGACTATCATGATTTTGTGAGACATTTCTGTACAATCTCTTTCATGAACAAGAGCAACATTATGTTTGGAAAAGAAATTGATATCATTGGCCCTGGTGAGTTCAGAGGAGCCATATAGATTCCTCTACCAGTGGGTTCAGTGCTATTTTTTAAAGGAAACAGAGCAAACATCGTCAAACACTGCATTCCAGGGATGCAACACCGTAGGGTGTCCGTGACCTTCCGGAGGATGCATGACAGCAAAATTTTATATGGATTTCGATTGGACCTAGAGCTGGAAGAACTACTACATTACGAGCTATGAGAATTTTGCACCTCTAAGCACATGCAAAAGGAACTCTTGTCCTGGAGCATGGCTTAGTAGGTTTGCTAGATCAGGAGCTTGCCCCGTCAGAGCCAGGCACTCAGAGGATTCCTTTTTACTGCATCTCATCACAGCAAATATGATATATATTAGACATGCTCAGCCTATGATATGTACTCAGCATAGGGTATTTTTAGATGTACTTTGATGTAATCATGCATAATTGTACTTTTTGAGGTTTTGGCCTGCTCTCAATCTGTAACACTTATTGGAGTAGGTTAATGAAATCTCTTTCAGGATTTGTCTGTTTGTTCAATTGCCCTTTTTTATGGATAAAAATCATAGAGCCATAATTTGGTTCGGACTACAATGATGATAAAATTGCCCTAAACAAAAAATTTATTATGATATAAAATTCAATAAATATAACAAAAAAAATCTCTTTTGAAAAAATCATCAACCAACTAAAATTAAATTTTGAAAACATTTTTTAATTAAATGTGATAAAAACAACAAGAAAAGAAAAAAAATATGTTAAGATGATTCTCTCAATTTTGAGGTCTCTTACATTTTGCTCGCGTAGCACGACTATCTTTGTCTGCACTAATACTCTTCATATCCTTACGGAATTCCACATTCTGCATAAAACCTTACAAAATTTTACACATCATCCTCACCAAAGTCAATCTTTTTGTATGGCACACATTTATGAATTCAACACCATAAACTTTCTGCACCACATTCCTGCCCTCAAGGCCAATACTGAAACATTATTTCCCTTTTTACCTACCTTTCTAGATTGGTATTGATATTTTTACATTCCAATTCCTTCTCAATACCTCCTAAGAAAAATACCGAATTGGATCCAAAATGGACGGGTTAGTGTGAGCTTATCCATGTGGTTATGCACTCTTAAAATAGGAATCCAATAAGACCCCCTCCATGGCATCAAATTCTCTACCTATATCTTCGAGATAGGAGTAAGACTCCCCTTTATGGAACAGCGCATCCTATTTTAAACTTTTTGAGATTGGTATAAGACCCCCTCCATGGCATCCAATTCTCTACGTATATCTTTGAGATAGGAGAAGACTCCCCTTTATGGAACATCGCATCATATTCTCAATTTTTTGAGATTGTTATAAGGCCCCATGACATCCAATTCTCTACCTACATCTTTGAGATTGGTATAAGGTCCCCTCCATGGCATCCAATTCTCTACCTACCTTTTGAGATTAGTATAACACCCCCTCCATGGCATCCAATTCTCTACCTATATCTTCGAGATAGGAGTAAGACACCACTTTATAGAACATCGCATCCTATTCTCAACTTTTTGAGATTGGTATAAGGCTCGTCGATGGCATCCAATTCTCTACCTACATCTTTGAGATTGGAATAAGGCCCCCTCCATGGCATCCAATTCCTGCCTACATCTTTGAGGTTGGTATAAAGCCACCTCCATGGCATCCAATTCTCTACCTACCTTCAAGATTGGTGTAAGGCCCCCTCCATGGCATCCAATTCTCTGCCTACATCCTAGAGATTGGTGTGAGACCCCCTCTACGGTGTCCAATTCTCTATTCTCAACTTTTTGAGATTGGTGTAAGGCCCCCTCCATGACATCTAATTCTCTACCTACATCCTCAAGATTGGTGTGAGACCCCCTCCATGGCGTCCATTTCTCTATTCTCAACTTTTTGAGATTGGTGTAAGGCCCTCTCCATGGCATCCAATTCTCTACCTACATCTTCGAGATTGGTGTAAGGCCCCCTCCTTGGCATCCAATTCTTTGCCTACATCCTCAAGATTGGTGTGAGACCCCCTCCACGGTGTCCAATTCTCTATTCTCAACCTTTTGAGATTTGTATAGGCTTACTAGTCTCAATCTTTGAGGTCATCACTTGAATGTTGATTCTCATCCTCTATAAAAATGTAAAATCTAATAACTCAACACTCACTCTCCAATCCCTAGCGAGTGTTCCAAATCCACGATGTTGATCAAATATTCACTTGCTAATTCTCTAGAGAAAACAAATGGTACACACAATTCCACACCTCCTTCTAGGTCTATTGAATTAGGAGTCTGTATTGGTCTTGTTGATCTCGTCGATCAACGCATATACGTGCGGTTTGCTTGCCCTGCACACTACACCTATTAGGAGTCCCTTTCTTGACCTCACTTTTGATTGAGGTATAGTTTTTCCACTTTAGAAGCCTGGGGTCTAGCCATAGAGATTTTCTGTTGACTATTCCTAGAAAACTAGAAAAGGTGCCCTCAACATTAGAAATTCTACCCTCTTCTTTACCCAACTTTAAGCTCTACATCTTGGTTCTAACCTCTAGCACTTAATAGGTGGAGTCATTATGGGAGAGCTTAAGGAGAGTTCTCATAGGACTATTTGACCTTAGGGTTAACCCTAGGTGCTGGTCTAGCGTTAAGGTAATCACTTTCACTCACTACACTCACGCTCACTCACAGTCCCTCACAACCCAAATCCCAGTATTTGTTGACTTTGATCGCTTGATTTTTTGGGAGACTCAAGTAGATGGTCCCCTAAACCCACTGGACCTAGGCTAGGGTTTAGCTAAGTCCAGTACATAGAGGACCCAAATGGGGATTCCATTGGTCCATGGCTCATATAGGGTGGTCGGCACCCTAATTCTACCAAAAATATCCAACTTGGCCATTTGCCCAAAAATCCCCCGAATTACCTAGATACCCTTGGAGCCCTAAATTTGGCCAAAATTCTCAAAATTTCCAAATCCACCCAAAATACCAAAATCTATCCAAAAATCATTTCAAACCTTTTCAAAATACCCAAGTTACCCAAAACTACCCAAAAATTTCAAATTTACCAAAATATCCCTAAAATGACCAAATTACAAAAATACCCGTGGCACCCCAAACTTTCCCAAAATCTCCAAAATCACTCCAAATGTTTCCAACCCCAATTTGGACCCTTCAATTAAACCCAATTTGGTCAATTTGACCATTGTGACCAAAACCCCCAAATTGCCTTTAAAGGCCCAATTTCCTCAAATTCACCTTAAATGTCCATCAATTTGACCCAAATTTCCCCCAATTTGAAGCCTAAACTCTTTGTAACAATCCTACACACCAAACTTTACCTTTAATTGGCCTTGGTGAAGCCTCAATTGCATTCAATTTTAACCCAAGTCTAAAAATTCCCAAATTTGCCCCAAATTAGCCTTACATCCAAATTCAACCAAATTGATTGCCCTAACCCCAAAATTGACACCTGATTTATGTTTAAAACTCTTCATGATGTTCCTATAGATCCTTATCAACAATAAATTTGGACTTAGCACAACCTTAGCCCAACCTAGACCCAAGTTTAGCCCAACATGCCCAAATTGACAAAAATTCCAAATCCTTCAAATTGAACCCCCAATTGGACTCAAAATCATTTCAATCTTTCACCAAAAATCTTCATTACAATCATATACACAATTTTAATTAATCAATTGGGATTAAAGTAATTGCTAGCATAACCCAAACCCAACTTTTGGCCATTTAGACCCACATTGAACCCATGAACTAAAATTGATCTAGCCAAGTCAAATTGACCAAGCCAAGACTTCTACCACCAATTTTTGGACCCTAGGGACCAAGCAAGACTCACTTAACCCACCCTAGATGAGCTATGGACCAAAGGTACCCTAAATTAAGGGATTTGTTTCCTAAATTGCTTAAGCCAAAGAGATCTTTGCCAAAACGCATCACCAGCCCAAATTAATGGTTGTGATAGATTCCTTTGGCTCACCTGACCTCCTAGTCACCTACCCTAAATCGAGGGCCACCATCCCTAAATCAAACCCAATCTCAACCCTAGGGACCAACTCACCTTGATTAAGCTTTAGAGCCTCTTAGCCCACCACCTCAATAGACTTTTGTACCCAAGTCCAAGCCCTGAGCTCCACTCTCCGACCATGTCTATAAAATGGCCCATTCACGGCCAAAGGAAGGGTGCTTAAATTTTCTCAAAGAGACCCTTCCAAATTGCTCTCATAGCTTTGTTGAGACCTCCTCAGTGCAACCCAACCACTTACTTGCCCTCATTTCCCTTGCAGGAGCTCAAATTTTTAGCTCAAATCCTTGTCAAAGATAGGACATTCTCCATCACACCTCCACAGTGCACCAAATCTCAGTTAAACTCACCCACACCTTCACCACAGTGAATGGAGAAGAAGCCCCATCAAAGCCCCCTCACAGAGAACCTCCACACTAGACTTTTATCAACTCTCAAATTTGGCCTTGATCGAATTTGGGTCTAGACCTTTCACCACAACCAGATGCCCAATCCCTAGCCTCCTTGGACCTCCATGAACATGTCGAGCACCTCTGATTGAAGCTTCCCTTCTCAGAGCAAAGGTATTGAACTTCCCCTCTTCCCGAGCCTATTTTGATTCTCCATGTGATTAGGGCAAGTTTACCATATGGATAAGTTTGTCTTACTTAAACGAGTCTATAGGATCAAACCTGAGATCATTTGGTTGAGAAAGGAGAGAGATCTTAAGGTTTTAGGGTTGACAGTCACAGGTTTTGGCTATCGGGATGATGACAGAGAGCCGTTGGATGACGCATGTATAAAATGGAAGGGCATGATGAAGTCAGACAATGCTTTAATACATAAAGAACGGGTCGAGTCAGCGGCTACGTGGATGGCTCCATCCAACCAGAGCATGCCGCGCAGACCCTCAGAGACGCCATAGTTTGATGCAACGCCGCATGTTTGAATATAAAAATAGGAATTTTTCTATTTATGTAAATGCCCATAACTTTGAAAAATCATATCTTTCCACAAAAAAAAATCACAAAAATAAAAAAAAAATACCATAATGCTCAGGTGAACAGAGGAGAATAATGTGGAAACGGTTTGAAGTTTATTTGATGCATATTTTATTTTTAATTAAATAAATATTATTCTAAGTATTTTGATTCTCCATGTATTCAAGTATTTCACCATGGCTTGATATTTTGGCATGTTGTTGCCTCTGTCATGAGGGATATTCCCTGATTTTTCCAAAGTCAGAGGAAACCTCTAGACAGATATCCTATTTCTTAAGTTTATGTCTATCATTTACATAATTTAATCATGGTAATTAACATGTTGCTTAGAGAAATCCAAGAAAATTTTTGTAAGTTCATTGTGATTAGAGAACCCAAAGAAAAATTTTTCATGAGCCAAGTCATTAAGAACACAGCTAATTTTCATAAAATCCTAAGAAATAAAGAAAATTAATTTGGAAAAAATAATCATCTAAATGATAAGATTTTGATTCTCCACTATGATTTAAAGTTTAGAGGACTCCCCATAAAAATTTCAAAACATTTGGAGTTCATTTGACAACCTAATTTGATTTTCTAAGTTAAATAACATTTTTGACACTAGAAATGATTTTTAATAATTAAAATATATTTTTAAAAATTATTAAATTTTTTTAGGAGTTCTCTGTGATCTGAGGGATTTTATAAAAATAAAATTGTAATTAAAATATAAATTTCATTTTTTAATCATATTTTGAATATTTAAATAATAAAAATTGATAAAAAGCATAAAATTAATAAAATTCATGGAAGTATTCTAAATTGTTTTCTAAGCACTTAGGAGCAATTTGAATATTTTTCCTTATTTTCTAAGTGAAGACATTGAATTTTAAACCTTAAAAATAATTTTCAAAGATCAAAAATGGTTTTTCCTTAATTTCTCACTAAAATAATTCTAATAATTCAAATAAAAATCATAAAAATGTGAAATTTATTTTTTTTGTGTTCTTTGACCTCAGAGAGATTTAATAAAAATAAAAAAACTTAATTTTCTATATTTGAAATAATTTATAATTAATTATTACTCCAGAACTTAAAATAATTCTAATAATTCAAATAAAATAGAAAAAGTCATGAAACTTGGTCCAAGTGGTTGACTGTTCTAGGTCTACCTTGAGTAAAACTTTCATGTGATTAGGCCCTTCCATGGTCAAGTTATTAAATTTTCTTTGAAAAATCCTATGTTTGCATGTAAATAATCATGTAAATTAAATTAAATTTTGAAAATCACATTTTCATCTTTAATGTCTTGATTGACTCATGAGTGAGGTGAGATAAAATTTTTAAAGTCATTTGTATTAAATTTGATGAAATATGAAGTGATATAGTCTTAGGGGCAAAAGTGCATATTTGAAAATCTAGCCCTAATTAACATTTGTACTCAATTCAAGAGAGTAAGATAGGCAAACTTTGATCTCAACTAACATATTTAGATGATTGAAACATAAGAAATTAATTGGTAGAAACCAATTTCACTTTTCTTAATTAAAGGATAAATTTGCAATTTTCTAAATTTCTTAAATCATTAAGATTTGGAGGTTTATTAAATTAAATGATCCTAGACTTAGGGGTATGATTTTGGATGTTAATAACTCACTAATTTAATACCTCTATTTGGTGTTCAAATGACATTCAAATGTTTTGATAATGAATTATTATCACTCAAAATTCAATTTCTTTCAAAAATTACTAATATGTCCACTAAGGTCCTAAGGGCTTAGTCGTGACCTAGGCTAAATCAAATTTAGTTAAATCAGGATTAAAAAAGTGATGTAACAAGGAATTGAACACCTTTAAAACACTATAAGCCCAAATTAAAGTTGAACTTGACTAAGTGTCCTAATAGCATTAACTTGTCTCTTTAAAGGTCTTCACCCACATAATTCTCAAATTAAATGAAAAATGATAATTACCCTACTCTTGGAGATAACTGAAACATTGATGTTCACTGAACACTAGGGGTATTTATAAGATGAATTATTAAGCAGCATAATAAGTTTAAATGAGCTTAAGATTTTTCATCAGGTGGTGAGAGGGAAGCATGTACCCGCTTCTTTCTCCCGACCTTTTGAATACCTCGGAGGTCTACTAAACTTAGTGTGTTTTGCTTAATGAAATCATCCTCAGATGAATTAATAGGGGTTCACCAAGATATGATTTAGGATTTTGTAGATCACCAGAACCTTATTTCCTTGCTTTACATAAAATGTTTTTCACATATAAATGCTCTCACATGCATTTTTGAGTTTCAGTAGAAGATGGCGGGAAGAACATCTTGGTATGCTTTTATTGTAATTTGTTTTATCTACATTTCTAGACTCCCATACTTTACTTTTCAGTATGTTACTGTACTTACTCACCTGCATGTATGAACAAAAAACACAAACTCGCATGTTAAACAACGATGTCACCCTGCATAAAAACTCAAACTGCTAAGATAGCCGCAAAACCAAAACCAAAACTAAAATCAACCAAGATGAAATTCACTGTCACAACATTTAAAATATAAAACAACTTAAAATTTAATCTCAAACATCACGAACAACAATTGCAACTAAATTAAGATGTATCTATCGGATGATCGGGAATCCCTTGGAGGAAGTAACCTAGGTTGCTAACGAGACTTCCCACTGTCTAAATGAAAGTGTGGAACTCATTAAGTTGAGTTTAGTAAATTCATTTGTACTAAGTGAATCCAAAAGAAAATAATGATACCAAAATGAGGGAACTGTAGGATCCTAACCGGTGTCACTCTAATTAACTTTAATTTGCCCCATAACATTTAAAGAACTACAACCATAGGGACATCTGATTTGACATCATAACTTAACACACTAGAAAACTTAAACTCTCCATGACGAGGAGCTTAGAACTAGCATGGTGGGCAACATGACCATCTTCAACAGCAAAAGGAACTACAACAACATATCCTTTTTTAGAATTAAACAACAAGCCATAGGATTTCGAGTTTGTCTGCATAGTGCAATATAAATCCTCAATCCATCTTTCAGTCTTTGTATAGCTCTGTTGTACAATATAAGCCCTAACTCATCTTAGGATTCCAAGGTTATCATTCTTCACGACCTACATCCTCACATCTTTCAAGCTATTTGTGTGATCATTTCACACAAATGTAAGCCCTAACAAATAAAATTGGCAGGATGAAATACCTAAATATTTCTCCTCAAAATTGAATCCAAACATTATGATAGTTTGGGAAGTCACCGAGGTTCTGTAAATATTTCTCCTCAAAACGGAAGCCAAACATTAGGATAGCTTGGGAAGTCACTGAGGTTCTTCAAATAAATTTCTCCTTAAAACTGAAGCCAAACAATAGGATAGACTGGGAATTCACCGAGGTTCTCCTCAGGATCTATGACATCCCCTAGTTCTTCCTCCTTTAGATTCTATAATAAAATGTTCCAAATTTGTGTCATTCCCATTTCACACCTCTTTGTCTGATTTCGTTGACAAGTCCTATCCTTTTGAACTCCTTGAAGATAATATTCCTTAATTTTTATCGAGAGTTTTCTTAGGTGACTTTGGTTATCTAAGATGTAATTAAGTATAGGGGCTTGCCCTTATAGAAAGCTTTTCCAAAACCAGCTTAAAATAAACCCTATTTAATTCTTTGTATTAAATAGGGGAAATTGTCGGCAAATAAAAAGGTTTCGTAGACCAAACAGATGTCATATATTTCTTAGTTTATTTGATCGAACCTCAACCTCAAGTCTTGTGTTTATCCTTCGGGATAGATACATGGTTTGAGGTATAGTGCTCTTTCAATTTAATTATGAAAAATATGGGGTCAGTTTGATTTCATTTTTTTCTAAAACTTATATATATGTAAATTAAAATGTCCTTCCGAAGCGGGTGACAAGATTTTGATTCTGGGCAACTCCTCCAACCAAAATAGTGCCGACAAGATTTTTTTAAGTTAAAAATGTTCTTGGATTTTTTGAAAATTTTAAATTTTGGAAGTATATTTATTTTGAATTTTCAGAAGAGATATTAAAATTTAATTTCTAAAAAATTTTTTACTTTCAATTTTTATTTTGAAAAGATATTTTAATTTTAAAATTTAAAAAGAGCTTTGATTTCTTAGTAGAGTTTTGAATTTTTGAAAATAATCTTAAATTTTGAAAAGAATCTTTTAATTCATGATAAGAGGTTTAAAATTTAGTTTAAAAAAATTTTAAAAATGTATTTAAATTTGTAAAGTTCTTTGAACTTTGATTCTTTTTCAAAACAAAATTTTTAATTTAAGAGTCTTTTTTTTTAAAAAAAAATCTATAGAGACATCTTTAATTTAAGCTTGAGTTTTCTTAATTTCAAAAAATAAGAAATTTAGAACACATTTAACAAATATAAAAAAGGTTTTTTACGAGTTATCTTATATTTTAAAAATATGAAATTTTAGAGCATAGTTAATTTTGATATAGATACATACTCGTGCCTCTAGGGTTTTGGGTTTTAAAAATTTACACCATATTGTTGAAATCAATATGTGTAAGTTGTGGTTCAAATTTAGAGTTGGATCATCTTTATGGGCTCAATTTTTGCATCATAAGTTTTGTTCTCATCAACACCCATCCTTGGTCAATTGGAAAGTGGGGATTCCAAAATCTAGAAATCTATTTTATTGTCCAGAACTTTGGCTAATCAATTCATTTACTAGGATATTGGTGAGGGAAATGTCTCTTTTCAGCATGACCATTAGGGGGCCTCTAATCTTCATGATGTTGGTTCTCCTTTAAATAATGATATGCTAGTTTCTGATTGTTGGATTAATGGAAACCGAGACATAATTAAATTAAGGGAGCTGTTGGGGGAGAGTGTTGTTTCTATTGCTAAATTCCTATATCTTGAGATAAACCTGATAAGCCTCTATGGAAATTCATTACAAGTGCTTCTATATAAAAAATGTTTATAATAATATAAATATTTTTATAGCTAGAAATGGGGTCATTGGATATAGTATGCTTATATCTCTTCGTTCATATCATTTTTCCTTTGGAGATTTTTCTACTCATTGTTTCCGCTTAAGGACATCCTAAAGTTAAATAGTTTGAGGTTGGCTTCAAGGTGCTACTTATGCAAATGTGGTGAGGAAACTTATAAACATCTCTTTTTTTATTGTTCCTTCTCCCAAGCTGTCTGAAAAATGATTGGGAGACTTTTACATATGAATTGGCCACATATATTCAATATAGAAGAAATTTTGGCTGCTTGGGAATCTTCACATAATTATGATAAAAAGCTTGCTTACTTTCCTTTAGTTGTTTTATGGTTTTTATGGTCTGCTTGAAATACTCACAAACATGCAAGCTCTAATCCTTCCCTCATTGTCTCATATACTTTCCATTATTAAAGTTTCACATATTTTGGGAAGTGCCTTACCTAGTTCTGTTAAGGATATGGGTGGAAGGCCTCTACAAGTTAGATCGCAACCCCCTACCCATAGTTGGATTAAGGTAAATATTGATGGGAGTGGACTCCAAATGTAGCTGGTGCTGGAAGTGTCTTTAGAAATTCTTTTGGGAATTTTCTTTCTTTCTTTTCTTCACATATGTATGCTCAAAGCCCTTTTGAAGTTGAATGTTGGATTGTTCTGTTTGTTGTACAAATTGCAGTGATCTTTGCTTTTCATAAGCTAATCATTGAAAAAGATTCTATGCTGATTTATAACATGCTTACAAAGGTCACTGGCCTCTTGTGGAATTTAGTTTGCCTTTTCAATTGAATTTAGCATATTCTTTCTTCTAATCAACTCCAAATTTAGATTACTTCTATACACATGGAAGGTAATGCACAGACTGACAGGTTGGATAAGAGGGGCTATGTTGGGGTCTCTGTTGGTTCGCAACCCCAACTGCCTTTAACGAAACTTATGATTGGGGATAAACTCGATATCCCCTATATTAGAATTTAAATTTTGCATGTTTTCTTTGCTATCGTATCATTCTGCAAGCTTCTTCGGTTATCCTTCTGTCTTCAAGCTGCGGCTTTGGTTTCCCTTACTACTGTTGTCAGTTTTTGGAGATTACAGGTTTCGGTTACATTTGAACAATGCTTGAAGCTGTTTCTACCCTTCTGTCAATTCTCTCATTTCGATTTTCTGAAGCTGCTCTCTCCTCCGACCTTCAAGCTGTTATCTTGGTTTACTGAAACAAATTCCTTTAGTTGTTGTCTGGGTTTCCATACTGATGTCTTGGTTTCAAGCTAGTGTATTTGGTTACTTTATTGTTGCTGTCAATTTTTTTGGAGATTACAGGTTCTCGGTTCACTGGAACATATGTCTGAAACTGCACTTGGTTTTAGATTTGTTGTTTATTTATTTTGGTTGAAGTTTTTGAGTATACAATCTCTTATTTTTTTGTCTCTTTTTGGGTATACCTTTTTGTTTTGATTATTTTTGCTTTGAGTGTGGTTTGTAGGTGGTTGAGAGACCCCTTATATTTTTAGTTAGGGGGAACTCACCTCAACAAATTTTGCACTCATCTTTTTTATCTAACATGTAGGGAGCCGAATCATGCTCCTTTTCCTATATATATATAT
>JXCR01145888.1:74951-99558 GCA_002079205.1 Phalaenopsis hybrid cultivar
TATATATATATATATATAAGGTTTTACTAGTATAGTAATGCACTTTAAAACATTTATCATATCATTGCTCTAAAACAAATATAACATAAATACTAGCATCACACATTAATTCAAAAGATTTTGTTTAATCAGGTGAAACAACAATAGGTGGAGTGATTAATTTTTCTTAATTGAAAACATTAAGACATTCTTCATTAAAATTAAAGCTACTATCTTTTCCAAAAGCTTACATATTGGCTTAGAAATTTTAGAAAATCTTTAATATAGTGCTTATAGAAACCGCCATGTCCTAGAAAACTTTTAATTCTTTTAACATTAGTATGAGATGGTAATTTAGCAATCACTTGAATTTTTGTTGGATATAGTTCCATGCCTTTCTTAAAAATCTTATGTCCAAACGCAATTCCTCTTACAACCATAAATTGACATTTTTTTTCAATTTAGAACAAATTTTGTTTCTTCTTAGCATTTTAGAACCTTTGTCAAATGATCTAAATATGAGTTAAAAGAAGTTCCAAAAATTGAGAAATCATCCATAAAAACTTCAATTCCTTTCTCAATTAAATCACAAAAAATTTACATCATACATCTTTGGAAAGTTGCATGTGCATTACATAAATCAAATGGCATTATGCTGAAAGCAAATGTCTATAAAAACTAGTAAAAGTTGTCTTCTCTTGATCCTCAGGAGCAATAGTTATTTGGTGGTATCTAAAATATCTATCCAAAAAGCAAAAATAATAGTGCACAACTAATCTATCCAACATTTGATCCAGAAAAGGTAGAGGAAAATGATCTTTCCTGGTGGCGGCATTTAATTTTTTATAACATATTCATCATCCATTGACTTGTCTTGTAGGAATTAACTCATTCTTTTCATTTCAACCACAGTCACTACCCCTTTCTTAGGAACACAGTGAATAGGACTAACCCATGAACTATCTGAAATTGAATAAATAATTCCAGTATCCAACAACTTTAAAATTTCTTTCTTAACAAAAGTTTTCATTATAGGATTTAATCTTCTTTGAGGATCAATTCTAGGCTTATAATCATCTTCCATTAAAATTCTATGCATACAGATTGAAGGGTTGATTCCTTTAATATCAACATATGTCCATCCAAAGGCTTTCTTATGATTTTTTAATGTCTCCAATAATTTTTTCTTCTTGTTTTGCAGTTAGGTCTGAGAATATAGTAATAGGTAATGTAGATGAGTTCTCTAAAAATGCATGCTTTAAATGAGTAGGTAGAACATTCATCTCAAGGTTAAGAAGTTTTTCAATAGATAGTATCAGAGGTTTACTATTTTCAGTAATATCTAAAATTTCAAATCCTTATTGAACATAATTTAATTCCTTAATATTTTTCTAATTTGATTCATCTTCAGAATCTCTTTCAATTTCATTTTCTAGTTCTTTTTGTTCCAAAGTTACTTCATCTTTTTGATCTGATATGACTTCACATATTTCTTAAAAATGATTAACAATCATATAATCAACTATATATATTCTGTAATATTTACTATCTTTTCCTGTACCAAGATACTTCATTGATCTAAGTACATTAAATGTTACTTCCTGATCATTAACCCTCATAGTTAATTCTCCTTTTTGCACATCTATCATTGCACATACAATAGCTAGGAAATGTCTACCTAAAATAATAAGAATTTCCTTATCTTCTTCCATATCCAACACAATGAAATCAACAGTGAAGATAAATTTATCCACTTTAATCAACACATTTTCTATATCCCCTTTAAGATAAGTGATAGATCGATCAACTAACTGTATGGTTACAGTAATGGGAGAAATGTCTCCTAAAACTAATCTTCTAAATATAGATAATGATATAAGATTAATGCTTGCTCCCATATCACATAATTTTTTTCTAAAAAATATTTCTTCTATTGCACAAGGAATGGTGAAATTATCAGGATCTTTGAGTTTTTGAGGAAGCTTTTTTTGAATTATTACACAGCACTTTTCATTGAGTGCATCAATCTCATAATCTTTAAATTTTCTTTTTTTAATTAAAATTTCTTTCATAAATTTAGCATAACTTGGTATTTATTCTAAATCTTCTACAAAAAGAATAATAATTGTAAGCTTTTTAAATATCTCAACAAATCACGAAAATTGTTGATCAAGTTTTGCTATCTAAGTCTTTGAGGAAAAGGACATGGTGATCTTTCTAAATTATTCTTAGTTGGAGAAACAATTGTTTCCAATTCCTCAGGAATACTTTCTTCAGGTTTTTCAGTTTCTTTATCTTCTCTCTCAACTTCAATTTCCTTTTGAACACCGACACTCAATTCCTTCCCACTTCTTAGTTGGACAGGTTTAACTTGCTCTCTGAGGCCTATTACTAAATGCGTTAGCAATTTATCCCTGTTGATTTTCTATGTTTCGAATAGCCGCACTTTGACTTGTATTTAATTACTCATTTGTAACACCACTTCTTCTATAAAAAACTTCTTCTTTTGAACTTGGTGATTACTTTCAAATCTAGGAGGATAAGTAGATTCAAAGTTAGAATTAATATGATTGTTCCAGTTTCCGCTTGGGCTTACTTGATTGTTCCCTCATTTTTTACTTCCACCACTAGAACTGTTATTCCAGTTAAAATTTGGATGGTTTTTCCAACCTGGGTTGTAATAGTTGGATTATGGGTTATTGAGTCTATTTAAAACATTTATACTTTCTAATGAAGTTTGAGAATCAAGTATTTGTGATAGTGAATTTTCTTCAATCAAATGAGGTGTTTGAGAAAAATTCATTCAAATTTGGTTTATTTTCCTAGATATTGCGGCTGCTTGAGAAGCAACCATTGAAATAGCATCATTATCATGAATACTTACCCTTTCAGAAGACCATTGAAAATTATTTGTAGCTATTTCTTCGATTAAAGCATAGGCTTCATCAAATGGTTTAAACAATAATGAACTAGCAGTAGCAACATTTATAATAGATCTAAGGGATCCTGCTAACCCATTATAAAATGTTTGAATGATTAACCTGTTTGGTAAAGCATGATGTAGACACTTTCTAAAGAGTTCCTTAAATCATTCCCAAGTTTCATAAATTGACTCCCATTCATACTGAGTAAAAGATGTAATGTCATTTCTAAGCTTAGCAATTTTTTAAGGTGAAAAATACTTAGCCAGGAATTTTTGTTCCAAATCTCCCCAAGTTCTAATAGATCTAGGTGTTAACGAATTTACCACATCTTAGCTTTTTTCCCTTAATGATAAAGGAAAAAGTCTAAGTCCAATAGCAGAATTGATACGCCATCATTATTAAATTGAGCACACAGTTCTAAAATACTTAGTAAAAGTAAATTTGGATCCTCATATGGCGTTCCCCAAAACTGGTTATTTTGCACCATTTGTAAAATTGCAGGTTTAAGTTCAAATAAGTTAGTCGCTACAGTAAGAGTTTAAATTCATAAGTTAGGATTGCATAATCCCTTACAGGTTTTTGTAAACTATGATGATTTCCAGCATTTTCAATCTCTATATTATTTTGTGAAGTGTTTATCATATCTTGAAAATTATAAAGTCTTTCTTCTTTCCACAATTTTCTTATAGTACATTCTAATTTAGAATTGTAGAGCACTAAATCTTCAGATCCTGAACTACATATACAAATGCTTAAATTTCAGAAAATAAAATAACATAACAAAAAGAAATTAGATTTTTTAATTTATAGATTTTTAATATATTTTTGGCTTTTAGTTTTTTAATTTTACTAACATTAAATATACAATTCAAATAAAATTTCAATTTAAAAAGTTTCATTAATTTCCTAATTTAAAAAGTTCTATTACTTTCCTCGGAAACAGCGCAAAAAAATTGATCTGACCCGTGATTACGTCTATTATTAATCTCCAAAATAATGTCAAAAACTTGTCCCAATTTATATTTAGCAGCTAGTGTGAATAAATAAAATGATATGGAAAATAAATAAATAAACTTCACACTAGATGTACTACGCAAGTATACATATAATTTCAAGTAATATGGGATTTTCTTTAAATACCCAGTATTGATACCAAGAGGAAAGTTGAATTCTTTAAATTAAACTTGCAAAATTCTATCTAAATTATAGATAAAAGAAAAGGAGAACAATGTCAATATGATTACAAAGGTTAAGACTAAATTAAAGCGGAAAGAAACGACTAAGTTTAACCGTTAAACAAAGTAAATTTAAAGAGTTTGAATATTATGAAAAGATCTTTCCCCTTGCAAAGAAATTTTAATCTGTGTAGGATTTGAATGACTAAATATAAGATGTTGTATTGTGGCAAATAAGAGCATTCCTATTCTTTACCCCCTCTTGATGTTAGCAAAGAACATTGGCTAATTTAGAGATTTTCACCAGCTTGTGTAGTAGTGCTGAGTATATTCTAGCCTCTCACCTCCAGAATACCCACTGTGCACTCTCTATAAGACCTATTAGGGACCCTTGCGATCTAAAATCTGAACTAAATTGATAAAAAGGATCAAGTCTGTCACACTAGAAACATCAATTCTACACCCATGAAAACTTATCTCTCTATCTATTTGCAATCCCCTTAGGTGACCACAATGGTTATACCCAAAATGAAGTGTGAGACTCAATAGTTTGGTGAAAACATAGCCCTCTTGGGTTTTCATATTTCTCAACAGATTTTATCCTCATGAGTGGCTAATTTGTAAAGTCAATAAGGAATCAGTGAAAATTTCATCACAATTTTTTAAAGTAAAAAAGAAATCTTTAAATCATTTTCATCCTACAAGATTAATTCCCAAATGCAAGAAGAAAGAAATGGAACTACTCAGAATTCATGGAGAATAAAGAAAAAAACATAATTTGTATTGAATTCCATCTCTTAGAAACAAAAAAACTTAAACACAAATACAGAGTACCTTATGTCTTCTCCCCAATACAAATTTTGGAGTCTCTTAATGATTTCCAAAATATTTCGCTTAAAAACACAAAAAAAACTTAAAGTCACACTTATACACAAAGGTAGAACTTCCTAAAGCCTTCAAATGTTGCAAAAAAAGTCCTCTCTTTCATCCTTTTTTTGTCTCTATTAATAAATCTCTGAAAATAACCAATGGTTGTTTTAAATACCCCTTCAAAATTTAGTCAAATTCATTGAAACTTCTAGAAGGAAAGTTACTGGCACTATAGCACCATTTTGGGTGCTATAGCTCTCATTATGCCCGTCTGGGAACTATAGCGCCAGGTAGCGGCGCTATGGCGCCATATAAAATGCATCATTTTTCTCTCATTTTCTCTAAATGTCCATTCCATATACCTGAAACAAAAAAAACATAAAAATGCCTTCTTTTAAAGTACAATATCGCTAAAAATATGCATTAAAATATAATAAAATATGCACTAAAAATAGGTAATTTTAAGGTGGATGATTTGTTCCCTCTTTGAATACGCCTCCAGCTCCAACACCTTTGGATGACCAACTTTCATCAACTTTAGCCATTAGTCAAGCCTTACATGGTTTTCTCCACAAAACATGATGAACAAATACTTTCTATTTGTTGTAAATCTCCCTTCCCTACTCTATAAAACATCTTAAGTCAGCAAGAAATGTATTGTTATAACCCTCATATAAAAACCCTTCATGTATGTAAGCTAAACATTTGCAGCAACATAGTGCTCTTCAGCTACATTCACATTGTGTCTAACATTATTTATAGCTTTCTAGAGATACCATAATGCAATGTATGGAAATATATTAAGAATGTGTTTATATTGTTTACTTATGTAAGCACGACAATCAACCAAACTGCACCAACCCCACCTATTAACTTTGATACCAAAAGCATCACCCAATCTTGCTCAGATAGGTAAAGCAAAGGGGGGCATTTGAAAAACAAGTGATTAGCATAATCATCCACTATCTTATAGAGGATGCATTAAGAAGGGATTCTCAATCCTTTAGGAATGAAGATATCATCAAAAGGCAATAATTGTGACAACAACCTCCACGGAAAAACAGACATAGAAATAGGTGAGGAAAAAAATGCATTTACGAGTTCCCTCTTTGAATACACCTCCAGTTCCAACAACTTTGGAAGACCAACTTCCAACAATGTTAACCTTCAACCAAGCCTTACCCCGTATTCTCCACATAACCTACTGAAATAAGCTTTTTTATTCGTTGTAATTATCCCTTCCCTACTTAGTAAAATATCTTAAGCCAGTAAAAAATGTATTGATATAACCCCCATATAAAAATAATTTATGTATATAAGCTAGAACATTTGTACAAACACGATGTTTCTGGGCTACATCCACATTTTTTCTAGCATTATTATTGGCCATCCAGAGAAACCATAATACAATGTATGGAAATAGATTAACACTGTGTTTATATTGTTTACTCTAGTAAGCTTGACAATCAGCTATCAACTTTGAAACTAAAAGCATCACCCAATCTAGCCTAGAAAGCTAAGGCAAAGGGGCAGTTACAAAAAAGAAAAAAGATTAGCATAATCTTTCTCTGTGTTATAAAGGATGCATTGAGAAGGGATTCTCAATCCTCTAGGCTTGAGGATATCATCAAAAGGTTGCAATTGTGAATGCAACTTCCATGGAAAAAAAGATATAAAAATGAGAGAGCCTTACACCAAATATATTTTCGCCAATCAGTCACATGCCAAGAGTAAAGATTTATGTAGATAGCCTTTGTAATAGACATAAAAGCAGAGAAAGTTGTTACAATGGTATCCTTTCTTGTTTTATCTATTGGGATCATGGAAATGGTATTTTCATGACACTCACCAAAATTTTCCCTAAGTAAAATATTGTTCCACTCATTTTCTAGCCAAGAATCTGCCACTTTTTGCTCCCCCAGATCCTTAGTAAAAGTAGAAGGCAAATCTTACATCCACCAAATGTCTTACTAAAAGGACAAATCAGCCTTTCCTTTATCTCAATATTTATTTGTCTCTTCTGATTCCCTAGGTTTAATCAAAGCCTTCCGAACTTTAGAATTACTCACTTTTAATGTAGCTTTAGTTAGATGTGTCCCCTTACAATATTTAAAATGCATGAAGTTGGCCACAGTGAAGTGCTGACTCTAAATTTGCGTTAGAGCTTAATGAAATTTATTTAAGCAATGTGATGCATTTTCTTGAAAGCCCAAACTACCAGCATGCAAAGGTTGGCATACCCTCTTCCAACCTGCCAAATGTTTCTTATTCTTCTCTGCATACCAAAGGAATTTGTTAAAGCATAATTCAAGGGAATGTTGTGTGCTAGATTTCATTTTTAATACTTGAAGTTCATATAAAGGTAGAGAGTTTACAAAACTTTTGAATAGAGTGACTATGCTCCCATATGATAAAAAGGTGTTTTTTTTTCAATCTAGAATGTGTTTTTTAATATTGTCCACCACCCCATAAAAACTACCACTTTAAACAGATTTAGCCCAAGGCACTTAATAGGCTACTCAGATATAGCAAACCTAGTGTAATCCTTTAACCAATTACCCAAGGGTCTCTTGATAAGTTTGCTCATAAATAGTTGGCATTTTGAGGTGTTAAAAGTCATATCCAAGATGCTTTGAAACTTTAATAACAAATCAAAAGTTTTTCTCACTGAAACCTTCCCAGCGTTTGTAAAAGTGATTGCAGCATTAGCTTAAGCAAGATGGCTAATGACCATCTTAGATTTATGATTAAATTGTGCAATTATATAAGAGATTTGTAGCTCATTCACCATGCAAGAAAAATAATCAAAGGAAAGGATGAAAATAGTACATGAGAGGGGATCCCCTTGCTTTATGTAATGGTATCATTTTCACTTAAATAAGTAAATAGATGTAGCTAATATGAACATATGATCCTCAGCGGGTTGATTGGACAAACAATGCTTATGCCCCATCTCTTGAAAAGGACACAAAACTATTGTAAGTTATAACACATTAAACAATTGATACAAAAGTTTACCGTATACCTAATTTTGATGCTAATGATATAATGATTTCATATAGTTATTAATCAATAGTGTTAGTAATATCAGTCTTTTTTAATTTTTAATTTCATCTTTGGGTCAAATTGGCGAACACCATAGAATCCATCATGTACTTTGATCGCAATCTTATGAACTTTATTTTTATCAAGATAATATTTTCACATTTGATAGAATGATCTTCGACATAGAGTGTCATCAATAAAAACATAAGATAACACTTCTTTCTTGATTTCATGGACAAGTTATTTCTCTTAAGATTGTTTTCTTCATTACAAATATTCAATGAATGACCATCTTAAATCAATCATTCATCGTTACATCAAGAGTAATATTTCATTCAACTACTTACTTAATATTGTACCCCCTATCTATAAAAAATAAACGCTTATAATTTTGAACTTCTATAGGAATGAAATCTTTTTCAAGTAAAATAATTTTCTATGCAACCTTTGTCAAAGCATCAATTATGAAATTTATACCGAGGGGAATTAAATACGAAGTCACAAGAACCTAACTTCAGAAATTTCTGTTCATATTGTTAGTGCTATCGTAGTCTTGATTTTAGAATTTCAAAAAGTCTGATAACTTAGTTTAACACCTAGCTACCAACCTTCAAATATTGCAATCTCCTCTGCGCCTATGAGAATAGCTAATTCCGAATCAATTATCAAAGCTTAATCAATAAATTCATTTTTCATTTAAGTCTTTGATAAGTGGTAAAAATTTCACAATATCAATTTATCAAGAGTTATAAATGCCATTTTAATTCCGACTTTCCCTAAGAGAACATGACATGGTTCTTTACCTTTTTATGTACATGTAGCATCATCAAAATATATCTCCCTATATGGGCTACCTTTATCCTTTGTACGCATGAATTATTCATCGAAAAGGTCATCATTTAAAGATAGATTTATGAAAATTTGACATACTACTGAAAAGTTAGCATGCGCCTTTCATTTCACAATACATAGTGGAATAAATATTATGTAAAACTATAGCTGATTAATATACTATCATGCCAAATAAACATAAAGTTTGATGAGTCATAAGATACTGCGAAGGATTATTTTCTTTAGATTAATTGAACCTTAGAAGAAAACATGTATTATCTCAATTTTTTAACAACACAAATTAAAGCCAAATATAATTACTTATATAGTAAAGCACATTTTCTTTACCTTTTAACACAAACGCATGATTTTCTTTGTAACGCCCAAAATCTTATAACGAAGAGTCAAATGAAGCAAGCAAGCAGGAATGCCTATAACATCATATACCTTGCGCCATGTTAACAAGATTCATCAATTTCTCTCCCTAAATTCACTCCCCTGTTATTCTCTTTAGTGCTCTAATCCCACAAAATCCTGTTATCCTCCATAGATAAATATGTATCCAACATTATTCATAAAATATTAAAAAATACACTAACAATATCAAGATTTTAAGTCAACATTGTGTTAAACAAGAAAGCATCTTCTGCCAATTCAATAAATAAAACAAACAAACAAAGATCAATTCAACTCAATGCTAGAAGCAAGAGAGTAGTTGCTTCCAGCATATAAATAAAGGTTTGCACGTCTCATGCATACCCAAGCAGCGAAGATTCAAAAGTCCAGCAGCAGTCAGGAAAAAAGAAACCTGAAAGCCTCGATTACAGCCGAAACATCAGATGATTTTTTTGTTTTCTTATTCTTTCTTTCCTGAGTAAATCTCGGGTTCCATTTCCATCCTTAGAAGCATTTTCGGTGAACAATAGATGGTCCAGATTCATCGTACTCTGCCTTTGCAATCCACATCTGCCGTCAGTAAAAAGAGTTGATCAGAAGTTTTATGGAGAGCAAGAACAAGCTAGAAATAACTCGAATACAATTCCAACAATGAATCCAAAGAATCTGCAAAGCCTTTCCTAATCAGGTGGTGGGAAACACCACCAGAGATGTCGCGCACTGGTTACTCCAGGAGTCTTTATTTCAACATCTTAATCTCCTCTCAAGTTATATAATTTCTTAAGAAAAAATATGTTATACAAACTAAAATAACTATCTTCATGTCCGACGCATGATAGCAACCAAAAGGTATGTTTTGATTTGATATTAAATTAACACTTGAGGAATAAGGGAGGTTAACAATGTGCAAGGCACGTTAGTATGGGCAGAAAATATTCAAAGAGGGGCACAAAATAACATTTTCAAAAATTTCATCAACATTTTTCATTAGGTATGAGACTAGCATTGACAAATTCAACTGAAGCATTTAATATAATTTTAGCATGATAAAAATGCTTTTGAAAAATAAAATTAATATGTTGACTTTATTCCATTAATCATTTTGAGTTGAGTTGATGAACACCTAAATTAGATTGACATTAAGGGTTTCTCCTTGAATCCTGGAGCTTTCTTTTTTTATTACTCATTCACATACATACCACACAATTCTTAGAGCTATACATGTCTAAGTAAACTTTCATATCCTTTTGTTATTCAAAATTATGAGAACAGTGATATGGACCTCTAATAGTTTTCAAGCTAACAATTAGGGCAACAGATTAAACAAGTTTTCACAAACTACTAGTGGTTCAACTAGATTAGAGCTCATTTGTGATAATTTAATTAAGTAATTGAAAAAGTTTGAATTTTTTTAAATACTCGATTATTAAATGAACAAGTTTTAATATATTATTGTTTAATTCGTTTATAATTATAAAAAAAATCATTTAAAGCTCGGATGAAAAAAGTGGAGGTTTGCGCTAAGTAGTCGACAACTAGCATAAAACTTGTCGAAAAAATCAGGGTATGAACCCTTTTGATCATTGTGTAAGTGTTAGAGCGTCCCTTGAAAGCGACACGCTATATAGTCTGAATACAATAAAAAGTGTGTGAGGGTCGCTACACCAGTGTTTGGGTGTAGTGTAAAATAAACAAGGGTTCCCATTTTACGGACGGATGCAAGTAAAGAAGTTAGTCCATAAAACTAATTTTAGGATAGGATCTTGGAATCTAAGTACCACTGGTAAATTAATGGAATTAGTTGATATTATGATTCATAGAATGATAAATATCTTATATATTCAAGACACAAAATGGGTTGGAGAAAAGGCTAAAGAGATTGATAACATAGGTTTTAAACTTTATATTTAGGTTAGAGTTAAACTTTATATTCAGGTTAGAGTCGCAGTAGAAATGGTGTAGGTGTAATTATAGATAAGAGTTTGACGATAATGTTGTAAATATTAATAGAGTTGGAGATAGAATTATAGCCCTAAAGATTATTATTGATGCAATGATTTTTAATATTGTATGTGTTTATGCTCCTCAAGTAGGTTTAAAAATAAATTCTGGAATGACTTAGAAGACTTAATACAAATAATATCTCTCGAAAAAAGAATTTTTATTGGAAGAGATTCAAATGGATATGTCGGTAGAGTGGTAGATGATTTTAGAAATATTCATTGGAATGATTAATAAATAAGGTAGAGCTATATTAGATTTTTCTTTAGCGTATGATTTTGTTATTTCTAATAATTTATTCAAGAAAAGAGATAAGCATATTATTACGTATATGAATGAATATAATAAAACACAAATTAATTATTTTCTTATGATAATAAGAGATCGTCGAGAATGTAAGGATTATAAGGTTATTGCAAGTAAGGATTTAAATACTCAACATCGATTATTAGTTCTATAATTTAAGATAAAGAGTTGTAAAATAAATAATACTAGGAATATCGTAGTAGAATTAGATGAGGGTACCCAAAAAACATAAATAAAATTATTTTTATGAGTAAAATTCAAAATTTCAAAATTTGGAATGTTCATGGAGAAGCAAATTCTATTTGGGATAAAGTAACAAACACTATTAAACAAGTGACAGAAGTTGTACTCGAAGAATAAAAAAAAAAAATTTAAATAAAAATAGCTGGTGGTGGAATAATAATGTGAAAGAAAAGATAAAATATAAGAAGTTTCGTTATAAAAATTGGTTTAAATGTAAAAGCTTAGAGAACTAGGGAAAATATCAAATGACCTGTAGGTAGTTTTAGAAAACAATCTGTGACGCTAAAAATTGTACTTTTAGCGATCTTTATAATGGATTAGATACTAAGGAGGGTGAAAAATATATGTATAAACTAGTCAAACAAAGAGAAAAGAAACCTTTATAATATATTAGATACTAAGGAGAGTGAAAAATATATGTATAAACTAGCCAAACAAAGAGAAAAGAAAACTAAGTAAAATGTATTAAAGATGAAAATCAAAAAGTTCTTTTCTTAGAAAAAGATGTTCAAAATAGGTAAGTGAGTTATTTTCATAAACTTTTTAATGAAGTTTCAGAATATACGATCGACCTTAGTGATTTTAATATCGTTAATAATAATAAAATGTTTTATTTTCACCGTCGCATTAGTAAAAAGGGAGTTAATGAGGCTTTAAAGAAAACCAAGGGTGGAAAGTCTATAGAACCTGATGATATTCCAATTGAAGTGTGGAAATATTTAGAAGTTTTGAAAGTTTCTTGGATTACTAAACTCTTTAATATTATTTTAAAAACTAAAAAGATATCTGAGAAGTGGAGGAAGAACATTTTGGTCCCCATTTTTAAGAATAAAGAGGATGCACAAGAGTATGCAAAGTATAGAGGAATTAAGTTGATGTGTCATACTTTAAAATTATAGAATGCCTGGCAGGTATACTATGGAAGCTATACATTTATTGAGAGGTTTGATGGAGAAGTTTAGAGATAATGAGAATCAACATATGATTTTTATTGATTTAGAAAAAGCTTACGATAAGGTTCCAAGAGATATCCTTTGGAGAGTTCCTGAGAAGAAATGTGTTGATATGACTTATATTCAAGTCATTAAAGCTATGTATACTAAAGTTGTTCAGAAAGGTGTTTATATGACTTATATTCAAGTCATTAAAGATATGTATACAAGAGTTGTTAATTGTGTTCGAACAGAAGGAGGATTGACAAGTATTATCCTATTTCTGTTGGTTTACATCAAGGATCGGCTTTAAACCCATATCTTTTTGCTTTAATTATGGATAGTCTTATTGGACACTTACAGAAGGATGTACCTTGGTCTATGCTTTTTGCTGATGATGTCCTTCTCGTGAATAAGACGAGAGAAAAAAACTCAGAAAAAACTTGAATTATGGAGGTCTACCTTGGCATCTAAAGGCCTTCGTTTGAGTAGAACTAGAACTCATGGAATGTAACTTTAGTAGTAGGCTCTAGTGACATAAATATAACTATGGGTGATAAAATTAGTAAAAAGGTGTGAACGCTTTAGATATCTCGATCTATTGTTCGTAGTGATTGTGAAATTGATGGGTTGTTATTAGCAGAATTCAAGTTGGTTGGTTGAAGTGGAGGAATGCATCGTGCCTATTGTGTGATAGAAAAGTACCACTTAAACTGAAAAGAAAATTTTATAAGATGGTGGTGAGACTTGCAATGCTCTATGGCGCTAATTATTGGCCTTTAAAAGAGAAGCATATAACTAAGTTAAGTGTTACCTAGATGTGGATAATTAGGTGAATGAGTGGCTTTACACTTAGAGACAAAAAGCGAAATGAATATAACCGTGATGGGGTTGGTGTAGCTCCAGTGACAGACAAAATTAGAGAGAGTCGTCTTAGATGGTTTGGTCACATTAACTGTCGACCATCTGATGCTCTGATTAGAAGAGATGTTTTAGATTCGACTTATGTTAAGAAAGACAGAGGATGACCTAGGAAGACTTGGGCATATTGTATAAAAAAATGATCTTAATTTATTAGAATTAAATGAAAATATGACACTAAATGGGACTCAATGGATAAAAAGGATACATGTAGCCGACCCCACTTAGTGGGATAAAGGTTTTGTTGTTGTTATTGTTGTTGTTGTAAAGCTAGTGAACAAGCTCGTTGAGATACTTGATTAAAGGTCGATGTTGAATTATGTATTGATTAATACTTGTTATGGTACTCAAAAAATTGTACATTCTTAAGTATTAATTATATTTCCATTTCAAATATCTTATAATATTAATATAAAGAAAGTACAAATAAATTTTGTTTTAAAATTTTATTGTTTTTTGTAAATTACTAACTAAAAAATATTTAGAAATTAATTAACAAAATCAAATAAAAAAAATTCACATACATACCACTCAATCATTATGTATTTACATATCTAACTTTAAAATTCAAATTTTACAAACATCATGTCTTACTTATGCATGAAAATATGTATTTCATTTTTTTGAAAAGTTAAAATAGTGGTATTTTATATGAGAAATAAAAGATTTGGGTGGTACAAATGTAAAAAAGTAAAGTTTAGGTATTAGATATGTAAATATAAGGAATTGGCCGGTATGTATGTAAATGCCCCAAAAAACTTTGAATTCCACCCCAAGAGCTAACCACCACTTACTAACAGAAACTAAAAAAAAAAACATTCCCACATCAGTGGGAAAAAAGTTTTTACTGCTGTTTAAATAAAGCTTCTTAACAAAGCTTCCGAACATTCGTGCAACCGAATGGCTTGTGGATGCATAATTATTTCAAATTTTAGGATTATCAAATGAGATTTTTTCTAAGGAAAAATCTGGAGGAAAATAAATCGCAGAGGGTAAAAGGCAGGTGGGCAGCAATTCCACAAAAATTTTGGACTCCCAAATCCGCTGGTGAGTATGGGCCTCTAGGGGGAGGTTGATGAACTATTAAGATGATTTTAAAGATTAGGCAACCACCAAGAATTAAATAAAGTGTGGCAGCTAAATCGAGAGTTAGAAAAATGATAGTAAAAAATGCATTTGCAGAATAACTAAGGATGAAGTAGTACATGATTATATTAGATGAAAGACTAGAATAATACCTAGTGAAAATAAGGTCGAAAATAAATCAAGAGTTTTGAAAATGCACCATGATGGATAGAAGATGAATCTGTATGAATAAAGATAGAGTTAATGATGAAATGTCAGAAAAAATGGGTAGATCTTATGGATAGATGTTGTGTAAAAAATAANTTCCCAAATCGGCTGGTGAGTATGGGCCTCTAGGGGAAGGTTGATGAACTATTAAGATGATTTTAAAGATTAGGCAACCGCCAAAAATTAAATAAAGTGTGGCAGCTAAATTGAGAGTTAGAAAAATGAGAGTAAAAAATGCATTTGCAGAATAACTAAGGATGAAGTAGTACATGATTATATTAGATGAAAGACTAGAATAATATCTAGTGAAAATAAGGTAGAAAATAAATCAAGAGTTTTGAATATACACCATGATGGATAGAAGATGAATCTGTATGAATAAAAGATAGAGTTAATGATGAAATGTCAGAAAAAATGGGTAGATCTTAGGGATAGAAGTTGTGTAAAAAATAATTTGAGTAAAATAAGTTTAAACTTCATGTAATATTTAAGAGGAATAAATGGAGAATAAGAATTTATAGCCAACCTCCAATAATTAACATAAAGTGAATGATAACGTTATGAATAAAACAAGGTCTAGGCTGATCGTTTCTTATATATCAACAAGAATTATATCAGTTTATGTAGAGAAATTAATCACATGGCATCATAATTGAGATAATTCCAATCCAACAGTGATTGTGGTTGATGTTTAAGGAAGATAAGCTAAAGTACGCAATCTCAATTGACCAATAAAAAAGCCATCCAATAGGCCCTTAAAAAAAACAGTTTGGCACAAGAAAAGAAGCTTAGCCCACTAGAACCAAGATAATCTTGAACCCGACAATTCACACATTTTAATATAGATTAGTGAAATTTTTATTATGGTGAGAGTTGCTGTGTGGCATTTAATTTTTTTTATGACTTAAGGTCCCTTGTGAATAAGTGAAAACTATGGCATGCGCATAGTGGAGCAGTAAAGAGGTTCATGCTCAAAGATCTTTTCAGAAGCATAAATCAAACAGCTAACATGACTAATGTGGGCTTGTAATTATATGTGTATGCCGTTTGAACTAAAGAACTTATACAAACAAATGATGCCAAATAAAAATATTAAAAAAGAGACCATTCCAGATCGAATTCATGAGCCAGAAGAGTGGATGAGAACTACTTTTTTAAATCAGATTTTAGCAAAACTTTTGTTACATGAGATCAATGCACTACACTTTCCCCACAAATTCATCAGCTAAAAAACAATTTCTCTAGGAAAAAATATGCTCATTAAATTTAAATGGGGGAGGGAGGGAGGGAGGGAGGGAGATATATATATACCTGTTGGAATGTACTAAGAGATGCTAAAATAGAACCTCCAATCCAAACACTGTACTTCCTCTCTGGTGGAGCCACCACCTTGATCTTCATGCTGCTTGGAGCCAAAGCCGTGATCTCCTTGTTCATCCTCTCAGCAATACCAGGGAACATGGTAGAACCACCACTCAGAACTATGTTCCCATAAAGATCCTTCCTGATATCAACGTCACACTTCATAATTGAGTTGTATGTTGTCTCATGGATCCCTGCTGCTTCCATACCAATCATTGAAGGTTGGAAGAGCACCTCTGGGCAACGGAACCGCTCAGCACCAATGGTGATCACCTGCCCATCAGGTAGTTCATAACTCTTCTCCACAGATGAGGTCGTCTTGGCAGTTTCCAACTCTTGCTCATAATCAAGAGCAATATATGCCAGCTTTTCCTTCATGTCCCTTACAATTTCACGCTCAGCCGTAGTGGTGAATGAATAACCACGTTCAGTAAGGATTTTCATGAGAGCATCAGTCAAGTCACGACCGGCTAAATCTAGACGAAGGATGGCATGAGGAAGAGCATAGCCCTCATAGATTGGGACAGTATGGCTGACACCATCACCAGAATCAAGAACAATACCTGTTTAAAAACCCACAAGCACAATTAGGCCAAACATGCTAATTCATATTTATCCTAGAAAGATGGAATCATGTAAAAAGCAGATTGATTGGCTATATAATGGAATCAAAATAAGTAATTCCTTTTGATTCACTGCATCATGGGCATATTAATAGGTCTTTGGTTAAGAAATAATTATTATAGTCACAGTTTTTTATGAGATTGTAATTAGTGTTATTACAAGACAATGTGTTGTTGTAGGGTTATATGTATTGCAATTGTCTTGTTGTTTATGTTAGAAATTTGTGCAATTGTAGAAGTTTAATGTTCCATGGAACAAGGATTACAACAATAATATATAAGGCAACGAGTCATTTCGAGAGAAGACAAGGTACAAAGCGAAGCCTGGTTGAAGTAAGTGGCAATAGCATGAAACTGTTGACTTTCAAATGGAGAAAATGACTTAAAATTCATTTAAATTAATGCAATAGCCAGGAAGCGGCCAAGGAATCAATATGTAATCTCAGACACATGCAGTTGTTGGCATTTCATTTCACAACTGAGTAAATATTCATTTTCTATAATTATTTCTTTTAATGAATTATATCTTCATGGTTAGATGATTGGTCTATAGTGTTTAGTAGCATTTCTATGAAAATCATGCATCATGTCCATTTGTTTACTGTACATGGAAGACTTCCATTTTCTACTAATATACCCCTGCAAATAATTATTAAGTGGCTTAATTTGATTTGTAAGTTCAAGCTTTCATCTCCAGAATTTGTCATTTCAATAATTCACGTCACTTAGCACCAATAGTAAACAGAGGTAAATTTATATAATCTAGCTATCTTTGGTATTAATTAGGATAGTTTGTTTACTTGCTTATTGAGTTGGCTGAACCATGCATGCTAAGAAGTTCTTGTGTTTGTCACCCTTTCATTGCAAATTAGTAAGTGCACATGCCACTTCACTAACAATTTAAATAGAATTTATTTGCTTAAATATTTGTATTTTCAATACAAGTTAAACCAACTAAATAGCAAATCACCAAAAAATAAGCATTCATGGAATAATTTGATTATCCAATGTAATAGAAAACCTTAATGCTAAAACAAATGACCATGAAATTAGGCTATACCAAGTGCAAAATACCTTTGATTAAAGGGAGATAAATGCAAACCATTATATATACCATCATGGCTCAGTTTAAGGACTATGCCTATAGCTGCTACCCAATCCGTCTATCCTAGAAATAATAAATTAAAGAGAAAATCATCCTATCAGGAGCGCTTAGCAAATAAAGATGTGCTAAGAGGTGAAATCCATCAAAGGAATAAAGAGGATTTACATGATCCTATTAGAAAAATCAAAGTAGAAGTACCCACTTTTAATGATATCCATGACCTTAACGAATTCCCAATTAGCTTAGTCAAAATAAATGAGTTCTTTGAGAAGTGCCAAAGGAATGATTACAGGTTGTGAAAATGAATTTGATTGGCATTGCAAAAAAAAAAGGGGGGGTCAAATAATTTGGAAAAGGTTGAAGGATGGGGAGTTGGATTTGACATGGATAGAGATGAAAAAAATGCCATAATCAAAATACTGTCCAAAGACATGATAAAAAAATTATATGAATTATGGCTCTTAAGAAAGGAGTCAGTAGGAGTTTGAGCACCTAAAATACTTTTAAAGACTTAATGGCTAGGATTATAGCTATAATGATGTATGGTCTTAGAATGAAAATTAGGATTGATATAGAGCTATATAATGATCAAACCATTAAGAATGTACTTCATATGCTCTCCTTATTAAGAAACAAAAAAGGTATGCACCCATCACTAATATTAAAACTCATATCACCATAATTGATGCACTAAAGTTTATTGTTAGATCCAATCCTCCTTTAGTTGATGCTCACGACACTAAGACCACCACAAAGCCTGCCTCGATAAATAATAAGATCATATATTTCAAATACTATAAGAGATAGCATATATAAACAAATACGAAATCTAAGTATTGTTTTTAGAGGAAGATGATTAAGATAATTAAAATATTGAGATTAAGGTTAAAAAATTATTATTTGATAATGACTTAGGAGAGAGTAGTGAGCCAAATATAAGAGTTATATGGTTAAAAAAAAATAAATGAAACAAAAGAATGCAGGTGGAAAATATTTAGCATGTATGCACATGTAGACTAATGATTGATGAAGGCAGTGTAATGAAGGTTATATCTTATATATTGAAAAAGAAAGACTTAAAACCTAATCCACATTTAAACATAGTTCATGTGAGGATAAACCACACATCTCTCTCAATTACAAGTAGATGTATGGTGTCAATAAAAATGAGAAGTTACAAAAATCATATTTACTATAATATTCTTTTCATGGATACAATAAATATTAGTAAAAAGATCATTGTTGTTTAATATAATGTCACACAATATGGTGGAAAAAGCATATATGTATTTAAATATCACAAAAGGGCTAACAAATTTTATCCAATAAAGCAACCTAATAAAGTTAAAACATCTCATTTACATACGTCTTAGATTCTAATATGACCTTTGAGAAAGTTGGACTTAGTAATTTTTATAGAGTTCTATAATTTATCATTTTTATGCCAACATATGAAAGAGCTGACACCTAAGTCAACTAAGAGACACATACCTGATGTGATCTTTAACCTATTAGATAAGTATCCTGAAGTTTGTATAGATGACATATCAGATGAGCTTCCTATTATAAGAGACAGATACATGTATAGACCTAGCTTTTGATTAAAAGTTACCAAATCACACATAATATCTAATAAACCCATCTGTGCATGTCAAATTAAACAAATGAGTTAATGAGCTCCTTTTGGAAAGACTTCCTTCAAGAAAGCCATGGTCCATATATCGTCTCAGCCTTATTGTCCTCATAGAAGGATGGATTATAAAGAATGCATATAAAAAGTAGAGCTACCAATTGGATTACCAAGTTTGGGTTCCTCATATCTAGGGTTGATAATATGTCAGATCATAGTGGTTACTAACATATCAAGATTAAATACACAGATGAATGGAAGATAACAATTAAAAATATAGATGGCCTATATGAATGACTTGTAATGCTCTTTAGATTATCTAATGCTCCAAATGCACTTACGAGTATAATGAACATTATATTAATGCAATTTTTTGAAACATATTTATTTATTTATTTTTATAATATCCTCATATTTGGTACAAATAGATTAGCGTCTCCATCATCTTTCATTAATTTTGAAAAAGAATTGGGAAAAAAATTATATCTAAACATATATAAGTGTCTATTCCTAAGCCAAAAAGTCACATGTCTAGAATTTATAGCAACAAATTTTGGACTAATACTTACAACAACAACAACAACAAAGCCTTAATCCCACTACGTGGGGTCGACTACATGAATCATTTTTCTCCATTGTCCTATTTAGTGTCATATTTTCATTTAGTTGTAGTAAATTAAGATCATTTTTTATACAATAAGCCCAAGTCTTTCTAGTCTACCTCCGCCTTTCTTTACACAAGTCGAATCTAAAACATCTACTCTCCTAATATGATCATCAGATGATCGACGTTTAATGTGACCAAACCATCTAAGATGACTTTCTCTAATTTTGTTTGTCACAGGAGCTACACCAACCCTATCATGGATATATTCATTTCGCATTTTGTCTCTAAGTGTAAAGCCACTTATCCACCTAATCATTCTCATCTCGGCAACACTTAACTTATTATTAAGCTTCTCTTTTAAAGGCCAACATTCAGCACCATAGAGCATTGCAGTTCTCACCACCGTCTTATAAAAATTTTCCTTTCAGTCTTAACAATTTTTGGACTAATACTTGATCCTATTAACTTCAAAGTCATTACAGATTGGCGAACTCTTAAATCATTCATAGATATTAAAAGTTTCCATTACTTGGCCACATATTGCAGGAGATTTATAAGACAATTCAAAAGCATAGTAGTCTCACTTGCTGACATCCTAAAGAAATAAATGTTTATGCGGACAATTAGTGCTAAAAATATTTAATCATAACTAATTGCTTATAATTTCTTCATGTGTGCTAAAATTATCTAATTTCACTGGAACATATGAAATTATGTGATGCCTCAAAAGAAGCCATTAGAGGTATACTGAGTAGAGAAAAGAATCATGTAGCCTATTTCAGTTAATAAACTAAGTAATGTTAAACAAAGATATTCTATATATGATAAATATTTCTTTATTATTATTCAGTCATTCAGAAGCTAATGATTGTACTTACTGCATAAAAAATTCATCTATCATATTGACCATTACACCCTCAGATTTATCAATACCACCAAGATGTTTAATCATAAACATGCAAAAAGGATAGAATCCTTATGAGTTACCCTTTTATTGAGAAACATGAGCAAAATGTTCAGAATAAAGTCAAATGCATTATTAAGATTGCGTCAAGCATCACTTTTTTAAAGTTTCAAATTTTAAGATGTGATAGACTAAGGGAGGCTTCCCCTATATGGGCAGATTACGAGCATAACTATAATTCATTATCTTTTATAAGTCCTTTTGGAGTTTCAAATGGAAATTTGTATAAGCGTTATAATATGCATTCCTAAGAGCTTATTTAGAATTTTTTTAATATTAGAGTTACATTCAAAAGAAATTATAGGACATGTAAGCATAAGACAAGATCATTAGCTTTGTGGATTGAAGATTTTGTTGGCTCCCTCTAAATAGGGGTGTTGATAAAATAATAAACTCCAAATTTACTTACAAGCGGGCAAAAGCAATTAATTATGTTAGACAACCCCTAAAAAATGGGTCATTTCTATCTTGCAATAATAAAATGATGCATCAAATGTTGTAAGAACTTTCTAAGGAGATTGTCAGATTACATGGATGTCCACAAAATTGTTTCTAATAAGAACGTTGGGTTTATTTTCTATTTTGAAAACCCCTATGAAAATATCTGGGTAAAACACTAAAATTCTCTCAAACTTTTTACTCACAGATTGATGGGAAAACAGAGGTAGCAAATAGATTTTTATGAAGCTTATTGAGATATTTAATTGGACAAGCCTAGATAATTGAGATGTATAATCAGCCTAACACTATTTTTCAAAACTACCGAACAATCATCATTAAACATATGACTACAATCTAAAAGGACAATCTACACTGTTGATATTCCATTTCGTATAATTTTAGATTCTGCATCCATAGTTTTTAAAGTTCTTAGAGACTTCTATAATAATATAAAAGAAAAAAATGAATAAGGTAATACAAAATCTAACAAGTCTGTAAAAAAACATAGGACTGCAATGAATGTAGGTGTGTGTGTGTGTTTGTGTCTATATATATATATATATATATACAATACAAANGCCCACTTTTAATGATATCCATGACCTTAACGAATTCCCAAATTAGCTTAGTCAAAATAATTGAGTTATTTGAGAAGTGCCAAAGGAATGATTACAGGAAAATGACATTTGTGAAAATGAATTTGATTGGTATTGCAAAAAAAAAAAAGGGTCAAATAATTTGGAAAAGGTTGAAGGATGGGGAGTTGGATTTGACATGGATAGAGATGAAAAAAATGCCATAATCAAAATACTGTCCAAAGACATGATAAAAAAATTATATGAATTATGGCTCTTAAGAAAGGAGTCAGTAGGAGTTTGAGCACCTAAAATACTTTTAAAGACTTAATGGCTAGGATTATAGCTATAATGATCAAACCATTAAGAATGTATTTCATATGTTCTCCTTATTAAGAAACAAAAAAGGTATGCACCCATCACTAATATTAGAACTCATATCATCATACTTTATGCACTAAAGTTTATTGTTAGATCCAATCCTCCTTTAGTTGATGCTCACGACACTAAGACCACCACAAAGCCTGCCTCGATAAATAATAAGAATATCATATATTTCAAATACTATAAGATATATAAACAAATACGAAATCTAAGTATTGTTTTTAGAGGAAGATGATTAAGATAATTAAAATATTCAGATTAAGGTTAAAAAATTATTATTTGATCATGACTTAGGAGAGAGTAGTGAGCCAAATATAAGAGTTATATGGTTAAAAAATAAATAAATGAAACAAAAGAATGCAGGTGGAAAATATTTAGCATGTATGCACATGTAAAAATAATACATGTAGACTAATGATTGATGAAGGCAGTGTAATGAAGGTTATATCTTATACATTGATAAAGAAAGAGTTAAAACCTAATCCACATTTAAACATATTTCATGTGAGGATAAACCACACATCTCTCTCAATTACTAGTAGATGTATGTTGTCAATAAAAATGAGAAGTTACAAAAATCATATTTACTATAATATTCTTTTCATGGATACAATAAATATTAGTAAAAAGATCATTGTTGTTTAATATAATGTCACACAATATGGTGGAAAAAGCATATATGTATTTAAATATCACAAAAGGGCTAACAAATTTTATCCAATAAAGCAACCTAATAAAGTTAAAACATCTCATTTACATACGTCTTAGATTCTAATATGACCTTTGAGAAAGTTGGACTTAGTAATTTTTATAGAGTTCTATAATTTATCATTTTTATGCCAACATATGAAAGAGCTGACACCTAAGTCGACTAATAGACACATACCTGATGTGATCTTTAACCTATTAGATAAGTATCCTGAAGTTTGTATAGATGACATATCAGATGAGCTTCCTCTTATAAGAGACAGATACATGTATAAACCTAGCTTTTGATTAAAAGTTACCAAATCTCACATATTATTTGATAAACCCACCTGTGCATGTCAAATTAAAGAAATGAGTTAATGAGCTCCTTTTGGAAAGTCTTCCTTCGAGAAACCCATGGTCCATATAATGTCTCAGTCTTATTGTCCTCATAGAAGGATGGATTATAAAGAATGCATATAAAAAGTAGAGCTACCAATTGGATTACCAAGTTTGGGTTCCTCATATCTAGGGTTGATAATATGTCAGATCAGAGTGGTTACTAACATATCAATATTAAATACACAGATGAATAGAAGATAACTATTAAAAATATAGATGGCCTATATGAATGACTTGTAATGCTCTTTAGATTATCTAATGCTCCAAATGCACTTACGAGTATAATGAACATTATATTAATGCAATTTTTTGAAACATATTTATTTATTTATTTTTATAATAACCTCATATTTGGCACAAATAGATTACCGTCTCCATCATCTTAAATTAATTTTGAAAAAGAATTGGGAAAAAAATTATATCTAAACATAAATAAGTGTCTATTCCTAAGCCAAAAAGTCACATGTCTATAATTTATAGCAACAAATTTTGGACTACTACTTACAACAACAACAAAGCCTTAATCCCACTACGTGGGGTCGGCTACATGAATCATTTTTCTCCATTGTCCCATTTAGTGTAATATTTTCATTTAGTTCTAGTAAATTAAGATCATTTTTTATACAATAAGCCAAAGTCTTCCTAGGTCTACCTCTGCCTTTCTTAACACAAATCGAATCTAAAACAAATACTCTCCTAATCGGATCATCAGATGGTCGACGTTTACTGTGACCAAACCATCTAAGATGACTTTCTCTAATTTTGTCTGTCACAGGAGCTGCACCAACCCTATCATGGATATATTCATTTCGCATTTTGTCTCTAAGTGTAAAGCCACTTATCCACCTAATCATTCTCATCTCAGCAACACTTAACTTATTATTAAGCTTCTCTTTTAAAGGCCAACATTC
>JXCR01145888.1:109568-123234 GCA_002079205.1 Phalaenopsis hybrid cultivar
ATATATATATATATATATATATATATATATATATATATATATATATATATATATATATATATATATATATATATATATATATATATATATATATATATATATATATATATAATTTGAGAAAAAGTAGTATTTAAGAATTTGAAAATATAAGATTGAAACGATCTCATATCCTTAGTAGTTTAAATAATTGAGCCTAATACCACAAGTAATGCATCTATCCCAAAGGATAAATACACTACTCACTGATAAGTGCTCAATTAAATAAACTAAAAAATTTATGACATCCGTTTAAGTCAGCGAAAAACCATTTTTTATGTTGACCGACAAGTTCTATTTAAAACGAAAAATTAAATAGGGTTTATATTAAGCTGGGTTCTTGAAAGTTTCTTATAAGGGCAAGCCTTTATAGTTAATTACATCTTCGATAACTGAAGTCACCTAAGAAAACTCTCGATAAAAATCTGGGGCTATTGTCTTCAAGGAGTTCATAGGGATAAGACTTTTCAAAAAATCAAACAAAGATGTGTAAGAGGGGAATGACTCAAATTTGGAACATTTATTTTGGAATCGAAACGAAGAAGAACTACGAGATGTCATGGATCCTGAGGAGAACTCCAGTGACTTCCCAAGCTATCCTATGATTTGGTTTCAATTTCGAGAATAAAATTATTTAATTGTTTCATCTTGTTAATTTTGTTAATTATGACTTACATTTGTGTGGGACGGTCACACAAATAGCCTGAAAGATGTGAGAATTTAGGTCGTAATGAATGACAATCTCAGAATCCTAAAACAGGTTAGGGCTTAAATTGCACAACATGATTGTGCAACGGCCTAAAGAAAAAGTTGAGGATTTATGTCACACTAGGAGGACAACCTCAAAATCCTATGGCTTGTTGTTTAATTCTAAGGAAAGAATTGTTGTTATAGATCCTCATGCTCTTGCAGATCCTCATGTCGTAAGAGGCTACCCAAAAAGTTAGTTCCAAGCTCCTCGGCGAAGTAGTAGTCCTAAAGTCTAAGGTTTAAGTGTTTAAATGACAAATTAAAAGTTCAATCAGGGGGGGGGGGTTACCTCGTTCCGGTATCAATATTTTCTTTTACATTTACTTAGCTTAAACAGGTTGTGAAACTCATTTAAATCGGGGAGATTTTGTTAGCAACAGTGGGTTACCTCCTCCGAGGGACTCCCATAAATTCAAAAGGATGCTTTATGTTTAGTGAAATTTCAAAGGATTTATGGTTACCTTTGAAACAATTGTTTTAAATTTTTGAAAAGTTGTTTTGATTTTGCAAGAAAAATAGAGTACACATCCAAGTAGTTATAATATTTGGCAATGAAAGTAAAATGACAAAAAATAAATAGCATTGTAAAAGGGTACATGTCATCTTTTCGGCATTCCCGCTAAAAGATTAGTTTCTTGCAACAAGTATATAATTTTGCGGAAACTTAAATGGTAAGAGTAGGTGAAAGTGTATCTAACAGACTCCAAACTATGACTTATTGAGTGTCAAAAAATCTTAGTGGATGATTTTAGAATAAAATATAAACCCAAGAGATTTCAAAGTGTTCGGGGAATGACCCTGAACGACTTTAAAGACCTCTTGAACCATTTGAGTTCATTTTGAGCTTATTATATTGCTCTATTTATCATCCCAGGTCAAATCAAAATTACCCCACCACTTGGTGAATCTTGACATTTTAATCGACCCGAGGACCGGATACTCAATTAATCTGTTGATATTTCACTTAAAAGTTATGTGGGTGAATACCCCTATGACAAATTTAGGTCATTAAAGATTTTTGTACCCACCACTAAAGTTGGGCTAATAGTGCTTAGAGGTGTTTACCATTAATCATGTTATCCTTTTAAATCCCATCAAATGAATTTAAATATTAAGTCTAGATCACTACCAAACCCTTAACATCCTCAGTGGGATAAAGTGACAATCATTAAGATTTCAAATTTAAGTGATACATATCCTTATTGAAAGATTATATCATCTAAATTGTGGGCTTAGAATAAGTGAATTGTCATCCTTCTAACTTAAGCCCATCACTTGAGGATCATTTGACTTTTATTAACTTCCAAATCTTAATAATTTAGAAAATTATAATTTTATTCTCGTTATAAAAAGGTGGCAAATTGGTTTCTACTTTTAACCCGTTATGTTTCAATCATCCAAACATATTCATTATGATCAAAATTACTCATTTTCCCCTTTGGTTAATCCTAAATTTTGAGTAAGGCACAAAAGTCTAAAATGGTCATTTTGCCCTTGGCGCTCTCCACCTCATAACTCATTAAGCATAACTCAAATGACTTTAGAGATTTTAGAGTACCCTATCCATACAGTAATTAAAATACCAGAGGAGAGAAATGTGGTTTTCAAATTTTAATTTAATATAAATAATTATTTTTAACTTAGAAAATAAAATTTTCAAAATTAATTTATTTAATCAATCAAAATAATGTTTTTGGTTTATGGAAAAATTACTATAGGTTTTCTTAGGCCAAAGAAATACTTAGATAAAATTCTATCATTATTTCGAATTATATTTTTAATTTAATTTAATAATTATTTATTAATTTTTAGTGATTTAATTAAATGGAAAATATGTTTTATTTACAAATATTATTTTTTTTATATTTTATTAAACCTCTATGATTCCAAAGAACTCCGAGAAACAAATTTTATATTTTTATGATTTTTAATTTATTTATTATAAATATTTTAATGGAAAAATAAGGGAAACACATTTTAAGTCTTTAGAAATTTACTTTTAACTTCGAAAAATTAGGAAAAATATTTTAATGAGTTCTAAAAGATCAGAAAACCATTAGGAGCATTTTAAAATATTTTTATGTTTTTTGGAATTTTTAATTATTTTTAATTATTTTAAATGTAAAATATAGTTCAAAAATCAAGTATTTTATCAAAAGTAACTTTTATTTTTCCTAAGTTCTCCTGATCACAAGAAACTCAGAAAACCACTTTTCATAATTTTTTTAAGTGTATTTAATTAAATATAATTATTTTTTTAATAAAAATACAATGTTTCTTAAAAAAATCAACTTTAGTGCTTAAACTTAATCCAATAATTTATAATTTTTTGCAGTGGGTTAATATGATTTTTATACATAATGTTGAATTGATTTTGTCAATTTTTATTAATATTTAATTTACATAAATTAATACAAAATATACACATTAAATAAATACAAAAATGTGCAAAATTATTCAAACCATCATGATACTTTTTCTAAGCTTTTCTAACCACAGGAAACCTACTATGATTTATCCCATAACTTTTCAAGTGATTTTTCAATTTTTGTAATTAATTTAAGCCAAAATAGCCATCTTAGCTTGAAAATTAAGGTTAGAAGCACAGAGATGTCCTTTGACCTTTAAAAAATCAGAGAACATAACCTTTGTCATGATGAATAAACCATAAAAATTTCAAGCTATGGTGAGCAATGCTTAGTCATTATGAATTGAAATACTCTAGGGAGTGTTTGATTAATTAAAAATCAAAGATTTAGAAATTTTTTTTAGTCCACATTATTCTCCCCTATTTACTGAGCAAGAGGGTATTTTAAATTTATTTTTATAATTTTTTCATGAAAAGTTATGGATTTTTTAAGATATCTGATTTAATTAAATAAGAAAAATCATAATTTCCTATTTATCCCAATCAGCGCCACACAAATACGCGACCACTCCGAAGCTCCACGCGGCGTCTCCTGATTGGACGCCACCATCTGAGTCAGCCTGCTATTCACACACCCAGGGATTTGCCCAGCTTGATCTCGTCTGTCTGTCTGATACAAGCACGATTTGACGATCCTTCATCATCATCCCCGATGTACCAAGCCCGTGAGCCGTCCAACTTCTAGACCTAAGATCTCGCTCGATACTCAACCAAATTAACTGTGGTTTGTTCATACACCTTCATCTACTCGAGACGAACACATCCATACGGTTACAATGCTATTAAATTAAATTTTACTTCAAATTTGGTGAAAATTGAGCTCAAGATGAGGGTTAATGGCCTATACCTTTGTTTAGGAGGGGAGGCCTCAATCAAATGCTTGTGGAAGCTTTAGTGGAGTCCAACGAACCTCATGGATGTATTGGTTTCCTCTGCTGTAAGCTTCAAGTAAAATTTCAATGAAATGGGGTGCGGCCTTGGTCTAGGAGTGGTTTAAAGAGCTCAACAGAGGGCGATTTTAGTGGAAATCTTCCTCTCTTACTCTGGGGAAGCTCAAAACCTGTTCAATTTGGAGTTTGGGGGAGTTTTGAGGATGACCAAAATTTTTCCTGATTTTGAGCTAAAACTTTGGACTTAGGTGGTGGAGGAAATGACCATGAGGGTGGGTGACTCTTAATTTTAGGGTTTTTCGGCCATTAGGCTGGTCGAGCAGGTCAGAGGAGGTGGTCAAGCAATCAGGTGAGCCAGCGGAAGATGGCAAGGATATTTTGAGTTTAAGCCAAAAATGGGGGAAAATACCCTAAATCAAGGGACCAATTGTCCATAACCCATGTAGGGTGGGCTAGGTGAGTCTATCCTAGTCACTAGGATTCAAAAGATGGTTGTAGAGGCTTTGGTTTGATCAATTTGGCATGGCTTCGTCAATTTTGGTGCATGGGTTCAACTTGGGTCGAATTGGTTTGAATTTGGGTTTAGGCTGGGCTAACCATGACATTGAGCTCAATTGATTAATAAAAATGGTGTAGATGATTGTCACAAAGGGTTTAGAAAAGATTTGGAGTGATTTTGAATTGATTTGGAGGTTCAATGTGAAAGATTTTGGACATTTGGTCAATTTTGGGTATTTTTGGGTTAGACAGGTTTGAGTTGGGCTAAAATTTGGCTAAGGCCCAATTGGTGGTTCACATTGGTCCTAAGGATTGTCATGAAGAGTTTTGAACAGAAAATGAGTGGAAATTTTGAGGTTATGGGGTTCAATTTGGTTGAATTTGGGGATATGGTCAATTTGGGGCAAAATTGGGGGTTTTGGTACAAGTTGATTTTGAGTAAAATTGAGGCTTGAACAAGGCCAATTGACGGTTAAATTTGATATTTGGAAATTTTTTGAAGATTTTATGATTCAAAATTGGTGCAATTGGATAAATGTGGGGGTTCAATTAAGTAAGATTTTCGTTTTGGGTCAAATTGGGGCTTTTTAATTTGAGTTGAAATTAGATTCAAATGTGAGCCAATTGAGCTTGAATTTAGTTTAAATCAAGCTTTGACATGATGAATTTGAGTTTAGAATTTAAATTGGAAAAAAAATTGAGATCAAATTGGTGGACATTGGGGGTGAATTGGGGTAATTGGGCCTTAAAGGCAATTTGGGGCTTTTGGTCAAAATAGGTCAAATTTATCAAATTGAGCTCAATGGACTATTTAAAATTGATTTTGGGGACATTTTAAGTGATTTTGAAGGTTTTGGGACAATTTGGTTCATCAAGGGTATTTTTGTAATTTAGCCAAATGAGGGGTAATTTGGTAATTTTGGAAATTTTGGGGTATTTTGGGTAATTTGGGTGGTTTCAAAGAGTTGAAAATGATTTTTGAACAAATTTGGGTACTTTGGGTAATTTTTGGAAATTTTGAGGTTTCAAGGGCAATTTGGTAATTTGGGTAGATTTGGGGGCAAAATACTAAGTTGGGTATTTTAGTAAAATTGGAGTGTCAATCAACCAACTTGAGCCATGGACTAATAGAATTCCCTACTTTTAGGTCCTTCTTGTGCTGGTCTTAGGTAAACCCTAGCCTGGGGCTAATGGGTCAAGGGGACCATCTACATGAGTCTCCGAAAGGGTCAAGGGACTAAAATCAGGTAGGTTTGGGTTCAAGGTTGTGAGTGGAAGTGTAATGTGCAAGTGTACGTGTGAGACTGACCAAGACCACACCACCAGGGGGTTGAACCTAAGGCCAAGAAATGCTATGGGAACTCTCCTTGAGCTCCCCCATATTGACCTTACCTACTAAGTGCTAGAGGTTAGGACCAATATGTGGCACTTTAAGTTGAGTAAAGAAAAGTTTAGAATTTCTAATGGTAAGGGTTCCTTTCTAGTCCTCTCAGAATAGTCAACAGGAAAGTCCTATGGCTTGACCCTAGGCTACTAAAGTGGAAAAACTAGACCTCAACCAAATCTGAGGTCAACAAATGGACCCAATAGGTGAGGTGCGTCGGGCAAGCACACCGCACATATTTGTGTTGATCGACGAGACTAATAAAACCAACATAGACTTCTAAGCCAAAAAACTAGAACAAAGTGTAGAATTAAGTGATAATTATTTTCACTGAGGAATCATCAAGTGAACATTCAAGCGCAACCGGGGATTTGAAAGTCTTGCTAGAGATTAGATGGTGAACCTCAGATTATCAAGCTTTAGGTATGTCGAAGGATGTGAGTCAGTATTTGAGTGCTAACCCTGAAATGGGAATTGAAGTTTGGGTATCAATCCTGAAATGAGAGTCGGATGTCATACTCCATTTAAGGTGGTCTTAAACCTATCTTCAGGAAATTGGGTAGAAAATTGAAAGCCTTACTCCATTTAAGGTGGTCTTAAACCAATCTCGAGGGATGAGAATAAGATGCCTTACTCCATTTAAGGTGTTCTTAGACCTATCTCAAAGAATTGGGTATAAAATCAGATGCCTTACTACATTTAAGGTGGTCTTAAACCGATCTTGAAGGATGAGAATATGATGCTTTACTCCATTTAAGGTAGTCTTAAACCTATCTCAAGGAAATTGGGTAGGAATCAGATGCCTTACTCCATTTAAGGTGGTCTTAAACTGATCTTGAATGATGAGAATAGGATGCCTTACTCCATTTAAGGTGATCTTAAACCAATCTCGAGGAACTTGGGCAGAGAATTGAATGTTTTACTCCATTTAAGGTGATCTTAAACCGATCTCGAAAGATGAGAATATGATACTTACTTCATTTACGGTGGTCTTAAACCTATCTCGAGGAAATTGGGTAGAGAATCAGATGCCTTACTCCATTTAAAGTGGTCTTAAATCAATCATGAAGGATGAGAATAGGATACCTTACTCCATTTATGGTGGTCTTAAACCTATCTTGAAGAATTAGGTAGAGAATCAGATGCCATACTCCATTTAAGGTAACCACTCTTGAAGGATGAGAATATGATGCCTTACTCCATTTAAGGTGGTCATAAACTTATCTCAAGGAATTGGGTAGAGAATCAGATGCCTTACTCCATTTAAGGTGGTCTTAAACCGTACTCAAAGGATGAGAATAGGATGCCTTACTCCATTTAAGGTGGGCTTAAACTTATCTCAAAGAATGAGGATATGTTGCCTTACTCCATTTAAGGCGGTCTTAAACCTATCTCGAAGAATTGTGTCACATTAGGAAGGAAAGCTCGAGGACTCACATCCAACCTAAGAGGTGGCAGAAAGGTTAGATTGAGAAGGAAAGCACAATGACTCACATCAACTCAGGAGCTGATCAGAAACATATCACTACATTGGGAAGGAAAGCTCGATGACTCACATCTAACCAAAGAGGTAGCAGAAATATTAGATTGGGAAGGAAAGCATGATGACTCGCCTCCAACTCAAGTGCAGATTGAAAACATATCACTACGTTGGGAAGGAAAGCTTGATGACTCACATCCAACCTAAGAGGTAGCGAAAAGATTAGATTGAGAAGGAAAGCATGATGACTCACATCAAACTCAAGGGCTGATAAAAAACATATCACTACGTTTGGAAGGAAAACTCGATGACTCACATCCAACTCAAGAGGTAGCGGAAAGATCAGATTGAGAAGGACGATGACTCACATCCAACTCAAGAGCTAATCATAAACATATCACTACGTTAGGAAGGAAAACTCAATGACTTACATCCAACCCAAGAGGTTGTGGAAAGATCAGATTGAGAAAGAAAGCAAGATGACTCACATCCAACTCAAGGGCTGATCGGAAGCATATCCCTACATTGGGAAGGAAAGCTCGATGACTCACATCCAACCTAAGAGGTAGTGGAAAGATCATATTGAGAAGGAAAGCATGATGACTCACATCCAACTCAAAAGCTGATCGAAAACATATCACAACATTGGGAAGGAAAGCTCGATGACTCACATCCAACCCAAGAGGTAGCGAGAAGGAATCAAAATCTCGATACTGCCCCCGAGAACAACATGAATACAGTATAGAGAATTTATGAAGTTGAGTTCATAAACATGTGACATATAAGGATCGACATTAGTGAGAAAAATTTGTAAGATTTTGTAGAGTGTGAAACTTCACGGGGATGTGAGAAAATTGATGCAGACAAGGATAATCATGCTACGAAAGCAGAGAGTAAGAAACCTCGAACTCGAGAGAAAAAAACTCAACAAATTTATCATTTTCTTTTCTTATTGTCTTTATCACATTTACTTATCAAAGTACATTTTTTTTTCAAAATTTAATTTTCATTGGTTGATTTTCAAAAAAAAGTTTAAATTTTAATATCAGACTTTCGTTGTATTGTTCTTCATTCATTATAATTTAGATTTAATATCAGACATTTACTTATCAAAGTTCATTATAATTTTAATTTAATTTTCATTGGTTCCACGACTCTTTATCAATCACACAAAAAGGGTGTCAGCACTATTTTTGGTTGAGGAGTTGCCCGTTGGAAGCTGTCGGTCACCGGAATCGAAATCTGTCACTCACTTTGGAAAGGCATTTCATTTATATATATATCAGGAAATATTATCTTTAAGGAGTTTAAAAGGAAAAAACTTTTCAACAAAATTGGACGAAGAGGTGTGAAAGGGGAATGGTTCAAATTTAGGACATTTGTTGTAGAATCCAAAAGAGGAAGAACTAGGAGATGTCATAGATCTGGAGAACCTCAGTGACTTCCTAAGCTATCCTATTATTTAACTTCAGTTTTGAGGAGAAATTATTTGAGTGTTTCATCATGTCAATTTTATTTGTTAGGGCTGACATTCGTGTGAAACGATCGCACAAATAGCCTAGAAGATGTGAAGATTTAGGTCATGACGAACGACAACCTCAGAATCCTAAGAGGAGTTAAGGCTTAAATTATACAGTAGAGCTATACAAAGGCCTAAAGAAAAGGTTAAGGATTTATGTTGCATAAGCAAACAATCTCGAAATCCTATAGTTTGGTTGTTTAATTCTAAGAAAACATGTGTTGTTGTAGATCCTCTTATTGTTGAAGATGACCATGCTACTCACAATACTAGCTCCAAGCTCCCCGTTGTGATGAGTTTAAATTTTCTAATGTGTCAGGTTATGATGTCAAATCAGATGTCCCTATGATTATAGTTCTTTAAATATTATGGGGGATGTTAAAGTTGATTAGAGCAACACCAGTTAGGATCTTACGGTTCCCTTGTTTCGACATCACTATTTTCTATCGATTTACTTAGTCTAAATGAATTTACTAAACTCAACTTAATGAGTTCCATAATTTCATTTAGATCGTGGGAAGTCTCGTTAGCAACCGTAGGTTACCTCTTCCGAGGGATTACCGATCATCCGATAGAGATGTCTTAATTTATTTGCAATTGTTGTTTGTGATTAAATTTTGAGTTGTCATATATTTTGAATGTTGTGGCGGTGAATTTTATTTTGGTTGATTTTAATTTTGGTTTTGGTTTTGTGGCTATCCTAGAAGTTTTTGTTTTCATGCAGGGTGTCATCGTTGTTTAACATGCAAATTTTGTAAGCATGAAAGTATAGTGCAAAAATTAAAAGAGAAAAAGGTACTGTAAACTGTAAAAGCATACCTGGCAAGTCTTCTTGTTCCACCACTTGAAAGGTCATTACTTGCAAGATATGTAGATAATATTGCAAGAAAGTTTAAATTGCAAGAGTAGATGAAGGTTTAGCTACCAAACTCCAACTTATGATTTAGTTGAATCTCGGAAGATCCTAGTGGATAATTTTAGAACAAAATATGACAAGTCCAATTTGTCCTTTAGAATATCCAATAGATTTTAAAATGTTCAAGATGTGACCCTAGATCACTTTGAATATCTCATGAAAAATCCCGAGTTCATTTTGATCTTATCATAATGTTCCAATAATCATCTGAGGTTGAGTCTGACTACCCCGTTACTTAGTGAAACTTGACAATTTAATTATCCTAAGGATAGGATACTCGATTTATCAATTGAAGTTTCATTTAAGAGTTATGTGAGTGAGTGCCCCTAAGGCATGTCTAAGTCATTTAATATTGTGGTGCCCACAAGTAAAGTTGGACTTGGAGTGTTTAAAGATATTGATTATCAATCCAATTATCTTCTAAATCAAATAAATTGAGGTTAGATATTGAGCCTAGGTCACTACCAAGCCTTAGCAATCATAATGGGGAATTTGGTGAAGGTTAAGATTTTAGTTTAAGTGACATGTATTTTCATTTAAAGATCACATTGTCATCAATTTTGGGCTTAAGGAAAGTAAATTATCATCCTTTTAGCTTAAGCCTCTCACTTAAGAAACTTCTGATATTAGTTGACATCCAAGTCATGAAGATTGAGGGAGATTATTATCTATTGATGTTGTACAAAGGTGGTTGGTGAGTTTCTACCTTATAATCCCATTGTATTTCAATCATCCAAACATGTTTATTAGGATCAATGTTACCCATTTATCCCTGGTTAATCTTAAATTTTGATTAAGGCGCCAAAGTCCAAAATGACTGTCTTGCCCTTGGGGTACTTTACCTCACAACTCACTAAACACAACTCAAATGATTTTGAGGGTTAGAGTGTCATATCCATGAGGTAATTAAAGTATCAGAGGAGAATATGTGGATTTTTAAATTTTAATTTAATTTAGATAATTATTTAAATTTAGAAAATGTTTTTTTAAAAGTTAATTTATTTAATTATCCAAAATAAAATTTATATTTATGGAAAAATTATTAGAGGTTTTCTAAGCTCAGATAAACACTTAGGCAAAATTTCATGAATTTTTTAATCAAATTTCTATTTTTATTATTTAATTTTAGATTGATTTTCATAATTTATTTAAATAAAAAATTAGGGTTAGAATCATAGAGATGTCTTCTGATCTTGGAAAAAATCAGAAGATATAGCCTCTATCATGAGGAACAAACCCTCAAAATTTCAAGTCATGGTGAAATGTTTTAAGTCATGAAGAATTAAAATACCACACAGGGTATTTAATTAATTAAAAATTAGGGAGTGACAAAATAATTTTTATTTTTAGTCCATATTATTCTCCTCTAATCACTGAGCAAGAGGGTATTTTTCTTTTATTTTTATGTTTTTTCTGGAGAAAGATATGAATTTTTGAAGTTTAGATATTTAAAATAATTCAAAAATCCCTATTTTTCTACTTATCCAAGCCGCGCCAACTCATCATCGTCTGCTCCAAAGGCTCTACGCGTCGCTCAGCTATTTGATACCATCAGCCATGTAGCCTCCACACAGACCATGCTTTATGCAGCATGGATCTGTCCGACTTGATCTCCTCCGTCCATTGGATACACGCGCAATCGGATGAATCTTCATTATCGTCCCCAAGTGACCTAGCCTGTGAGCCGTTCACACTAAAACCTTAAGATCTTGTCTTAGACTCAACCAAATTGCGTGGGGTTTGTTCATAAACCTTCATCTACTAAATATGAACACATCTATATGATTTATATGGTATGAAATACAGTTAACACGTATGGAGGGTTGAAATAAGCTCGGTTTAGGGTTGGAGTTCAATACCTTTGTCTGAGAGGGGAGGTGACCAACAACTTTATATATGCTTAAAAATATAAGTTAAATATGGACGTAATAAATATTCAATAATTGTAAAGTCACACTTATCAACGCAAAATAAGATAAATATGGATGTAATAAATATTCAATAATTGTAAAGTCACACTTATCAACGCAAGCGTATCACTCAAGTAATATAGGGCTCTAATGGAGTCTTAGATATCAATCCCACAGGGAGTAATAATATCGCACAAGTAATATAGGGCTCTAATGGAGTACTAGATATCAATCCCACAGGGAGTGGTTTAGAACTAGCTCAAGTAATATAGGGCTCTAATGGAGTCCTAGATATCGATCCCACAGGAAGTGGTTTAGAAATCAAGTAATATAGGGCTCTAATGGAGTCCTAGATATCGATCCCACAGGGAGTAATATTAGAATTATGTATAAAATATTCAATAATTGTAAAGTCACACTTATCAACGCAAGTATATGTATCGCTCAACTAATATAGGGCTCTAATGGAGTCCTAGATATTGATCCCACAGGGAGTGGTTTATAACTGCGAACTTAGATTTTAGAGAAGCAATACTTTAATCACAACAACAAAGTTCAATTTGCTTATCTGTCACTAATAAACAATTGAAATAAATAGATAATTTTAATAACTATTAAATAACTAATGATACTAAGGAGGGTTTAATGTGATATTCAATATATAAGAAAGCATCCTTCTCCTTATCAAGAAATTATAGTGAATGGATAATGAGGTTTTTAATGTGATATTCAATATATAAGAAAACATCCTTCTCCTTGTCAAGAAATTATAGTGAATGGACTGTGATATTCAATATATAAGAAATCATCCTTCTCCTTGTCAAGAAATTATAGTGAATGGATAAGTGAAGTAGTTCAATTTATATTGTGACAAATAGAAGCATACGTATTCTTTACCCTTTGGTCCAGGCATAAGCAACATTGACTAATCCTACGCTTGTTTACTAAATCTGCGGCTGGGCTGGGAGGGTACCGACTCTCACTTCGGAGCTCCGACGTTCCCCTCACCTGAGGGCTAACATCTACACTTCAGCATCCAAACGATAGGACTGAATTGGGGATTTTAGTTTGTCACTCTAAAATCTCCAATTCTACGCCAGATAATATTATTTCCTTATTTATTTGCACCCAACTTCCAAGGGCTTTGACCTCCCTGAATCTTGGATGTAATCTTCACTTTAGTTATAAAACTCAACATATTTTAACAAATCAATTGGCCAGATTGAAAGTAAATTAAGATCAAAGTGAAAAGATCATCACATTTTCTTAAACATTTTCATGGCTTCATCAATTCAAATCACCATTTCACTAATCTCAAGACAAGGAGAAAGATAGAGAAAATTACTCATATCTCATGGAGAAAACACAACAAAACTCAAAATTCATATATAAAATCAAAGTCATACAAACTACAATAAGTAAATAACTTATCTCTAATTTCTCTCCAAGAACACTCCTCGAAGTTCCTCAGAATCTCTTCCTTTCTTTACAACACACAGAATTCCTCTTTGAAGTAGCAAGGAGGAAGAAATCTCTCACTTTCCCTCTATTCTTACAATCTCTCAAAGAATTCCTCATAATTATTACACTCTATTGGAAATTCTATACACTAATGGAACCTCTCTAACCTCCAGGGCCTCTAGACTATTCTCAATTTTCGACCAAAATCTTCTTTTAAAGTTGTGGATGAGCTTTCCCAAGAGTTTCCTAAGCATCCCTTCAAAATTTGGCCTTATCCAAAGCTTGAGTAGGTATAACCGTCGATCTCGCCGTCTGCGGCCTCAAGGGCGCTGTCAGCGGACTTTTGGAGAATTTTGTTCTGTAGCCTCGGGAAAAACTCATCGTCGGCGGGGTC
>JXCR01145888.1:146729-177017 GCA_002079205.1 Phalaenopsis hybrid cultivar
CATGAATGAATTTCCTTTGTTGTTACAATGTCAGCATAGGTGGCAAAATATCACTTATAATATAATTAATAATATCATCAAACCATTCATTAATATTATAAAGTTGTTCATCAGGGAAACTGTCTGTAATTTCATTGTCAGTGTCAGATAATTCTTGATTTTCTAATCTTGATAAATGATCAGCAATTTGATTAGCAGTTTCCTTTCTATCAATAACCACAAGATCAAATTCTTGTATCAAAAGTACCCATCTAATCAACCTTGGTTTAGCATCCTTCTTTTGCATCAGATATTTAATAGCAGAGTGATCAGTATGCACAACACATTTAGCTCCAATTAAATAAGATCTGAATTTATCTAAAGCATACACAATTGCTAGTAACTCTTTTTCAGTAACAGTATAGTTAATTTATGCATCATTAAGAGTTTTACTAGCGTAGTATATAACTTTAAAAATCTTTTCATACCTTTGTCCAAGAATAGCTCCAATAGCATGATTACTATCATCACACATCAGTTCAAATGGTTTCTCCCAGTTAGGTGAACTTATAATAGGGGCTGTGATTAATTTTTCCTTTAATAACTCAAAGGCATTTAAACAGCTTTCAATAAATTCAAATTTCTTGTCCTTTTCTAAAAGATGGCATAGAGGTCTAGTACATTTTGAAAAATCTTTAATAAAATGCCTGTAAAATCCAATGTGTCCAAGAAAACTCCTAACCTCTCTTACATTAGTAGGAGGTGTTAGTTTAGATATAACTTAATTTTTGCAGGGTTTGCTTCCATACCATCTTCCAAAATTTTATGCCCTAACACAATTCCTCCTGCGTTGCAGGGTCTGCTTCCATACCATCTTCCAAAATTTTATGCCCTAACACAATTCCTCCTGCAAAACTTCTAACCCCTCTTACATTAGTAGGAGGTGTTAATTTAGATATAACTTGAATTTTTGGAAGGTCTGCTTCCATACCATCTTCCAAAATTTTATGCCTTAATAAAATTCCTCCTGCAACCATAAATTGACTACTTTCATACCATTTTTTGAAATTTTATGTCCTAACACAATTCCTCCTGCAACCATAAATTGATAGGTTCCATACCATCTTCCAAAATTTTATGCCCTAACACAATTCCTCCTGCAACCATAAATTGACATTTCTCTCTAATTCAGAACTAAATTAGTTCTTTTACATAACTCCAAAACTTTTTCAAGATAATTTAAGCATGTGTCAAATAATGTTCCAAATACATAGAAATCATCCNTCATACCATCTTCCAAAATTTTATGCCCTAACACAATTCCTCCTGCAACCATAAATTGGCATTTCTTCTAATTCAGAACTAAATTAGTTCTTTTACATAACTCCAAAACTTTTTCAAGATAATTTAAGCATGTGTCAAATAATGTTCCAAATACATAGAAATCATCCATAAATACTTCTAATCTATCATCAATTAACTTACTAAATATGGACATCATACATCTCTGGAATGTTGCAGGTGCATTACATAATCCGAAAGGCATTCTTCAAATAACAAAAGTTCTAAAAGGACTAGTAAATATTGTCTTTTCTTGATCCTCAGGAGAGATAAGAATTTGATGGTAACCTGTATATCCATCTAAAAAACAAAAATATTTGTGCCCAGCAAGTCTATCCACTATTTGATCTAAGAAAGGGAAAGGGAAGTGATCTTTCCTGGTGGCAGTGTTTAATTTTCTATAATCAATGCAAATATGTAAAGCGAAAGTGATCTTTTCCAGTGGCAATGTTAGATTTTATATAATCAATGCAAAAACGCTATTAAGTAACTTGTCTGATAGGTATTAATTCATTATTTTCTTTTGTTTCAACAGTCACTCCTTCTTTCTTAGGAACACAATGAATAGGACTTACCCACGCACTATCTGAAATATGATATATAATTCCAATGTCTAACTATTTCAAAATTTCCTTCTTAGCTACTTCTTTCATCATCGGATTTAATCTCCTTTGTGGATCAACTCTTGGTTTTTATTGTTCATCTAATATAATTCTGTGCATACAGATTGAAGGACTGATTCCCTTAATATCAGCTGCTTTCTTTTATCTTTTTAATGTATCCAAAAGTCTTTGCTCTTGCAAATCATTTAACTCTGAAGCCTGTGCATACAAATTGAAGGACTGATTCCCTTAATATCAGCTAAGGTCCAACCAAAAGCTTTATTATATCTTTTCAATGTATCTAATAATCTTTGCTCTTGCAAATCATTTAATTCTGAAGATATAAATATCATTATGTGCATACAGATCGAAGGATTGATTCCCTTAATATCAGCTAAGGTCCAACCAAAAGCTTTCTTGTGCATACAGATTGAAGGACTGATTCCTTTAATATCAGCTAAGGTCCAACCAAAAGCTTTCTTTATTGAAGGATTGATTCCCTTAATATCAGCTAAGGTCCAACCAAAAGCTTTCTTATATCTTTTTAATGTATCTAAAAGTCTTTGCTCTTGCAAATCATTTAATTCTTAAGATATAATAACAGGTAATGTAGATGAGTCGGTATCTATCAGTCTTTGTTCTTGTAAATCATTTAATTCTGAAGATATAATAATATGTAATGTACTATCCAAAATATTTGCTCTTGCAAATCATTTAATTCCGAAGATATAATAACATGTAATGTAGATGAGTCTCCCAGAAGCTCTTGCAATTAATTTAATTCTAAAGATATAATAACATGTAATGTAGATGAGTCTCCCAAAAACACATATTTCATAATCATTTAATTCTGAAGATATAATAACGGGTAATGTAGATGAGTCTCGTAAAAATACATACTTCTTCTTTTAATTCTTAAGATATAATAACAGGTAATGTAGATGAGTCTCCCAAAAGTACATACTTCAAGTTCTGAAGATATAATAACAGGTAATGTAGATGAGTCTCCTAAAAATACATACTTTAAGTGATTAGGCAATATTTTCATCTCAAGTTCAGGTGATTTTATAATTGATGGAAATATATTTTTATCAGCATTTTCCGTAATATCCAACATCTCAAATCTTTCCTGAACATAATCTAATTCTTCATTTTCTAATTCGCCCAAAATAACTTCATCATTCTATTCAAATTGTTCCTTCTCTAAAAAATGTTCTTTTTCTTCAAAATGCTTTTTATCTTCAAAATGTTCTTTAAAATGTCCGTTTAATAGATTTTAAATAACTTTCATGCAAAAACATTCATTATCTCTTTCAACTGCAGGGTATTTCATAGATTTCACAATGTTAAAAGTCACNTGTGTATTTGAAGTGTTTAAGTGGAAGATCAGTAGAAAATGAAACAAGTTTGAAACTTAAGTGTCGCAAATCAGATAATGAGGTTGAGTATCGTGATTAGAAATTAGGAAATTTATGTGATACATATGAGATCATGCATGAGTTCATGGTCCAAAAAATACTGCAACAGAATGGTGTAGCTGAGCGCATGAATAGAAAAATTTTGGAGCATGTCTGGGGCATGAGNGTGAATGATCGGCTCGCCTGCTTTTTGGGAGGACCAGTTGGACGTGTCTTGACCGATCCAGGAGAGCCTGTCCACAGAGAGGCGTAACATATACAAAGATGAATTGCGTGTTGAAAGATATATTGATGACGTGCTTATTGTAGGATACAAAGATTTGAGATTGAAAGTGGACCTACTGAATTTTGAGGGGAGAGCGTATCTGGATGACTTCCATGAGTGGGTGCAAACTTTTGAGTGAATCATTGAATACAAGAAGGTGCTTGATAACAGAAGAGTGAAGCTCGCCGCAATAAAACTGAAGAAGAATGTTATGGTGGGAGAATCTAAAGCAAGAGAGACAGAGAGAAGGATGGAATAGAATCACTTCTTGGGATAAGACAAAACGGGAGATGCAATGCTAATACTTACCGGCTTACTACAGACCGGATGATCACCACACCTTACATGCAAGTTCAACACAAGGTACAAGTCGTAAGAGTACATCAAGAGGAACATTCGAACACCCGCTTAAGAAGAAACTAAAGCTAAGTAGAGAATAGGTGAATTGAACAAGTATTTCAAATCTATCCCAACCAGAAATTGTTTCAAGTGGCATAAATTTGGGCATATTGAATCGTATTGCGCGACAAGNCACCTCGTATAATTGTGTGAGTTGCCAGTGCTTCGTAGGAGCGTTTCAATCTACCATGGGCGACATACAACGACTACTCTGTCAAGTGCTACGTCGGCTTGATTTCATTGTGGAAAGGACAAGGAATTTCGCAAAGGAGAGCAAGATGACCATCCGAATCCTTTCTGTACGGGGGATCCCAGTGGAGAAGAAGATAGTCACAACGCTTTGTGGTAAAATATCAATACATATCTGGAGACGAAGTGCCTATTGGAAGATACAAAATGAGGTGTCTGCTAGAGGATATAGAGCTAAGAGGTCTGTTAGAGGATACCGAGATGAGGTGTTTGTTGGAGGATACAAAAGTGAGATGCTTGTTAGAGGATACTGATACGTTTGGGCACCAAAATCAGCAAACAAACTACAACGAAATCACAATATATAGGTGGAAAAAACACACTAAGGGCTACTCTTACGAACTCTTATAAAAATCAAAGGAAANGACGATCTGCTAACTGTAGAGTTACAAAAGTAGGTGAGACTTCTCATAATCCTAATCTTTTGAAAATTGATAGAGGAATAAGATTAATGCTAGCTCCCAAATCACATAAAGCTCTTCCATAAAATTTTTCATCGATAGCACACGGTATATTGAAACTGCCAGGATCTTTTAAATTTTTAGGAAGCTTTTTCTGAATAATTGCACTACACTCTTCGCTAAGTGCAATAGTTTTATTATCCGTGAACTTCCTTTTCTTGTTCAGAATATCTTTCATAAATTTCACATAATTGGGCATTTTCTCTAAAGCTTCGACGAAGGGAATGTTGACTGTCAATTTCTTAAGAATTTCTAAAAATTTGAAAAATTGTTTATTCTATTTGTGTTGCTTCAATATTTGAGGAAACGGTGGTGGAGGTTTCTCCACAGTAATTTTCATTGGTGTGTTTATTCTCTTTATTTTACTTCAATCTTTGAGGAAACGGTGGTGGAGGTTTTTCCACAATAATTTTCATTGGTGTAAAAGGATGCTTCAGTCTTTGAGGAAATGGTGGTGGAGGTTTTTCCACGGTAACTTTCATTGGTGTAAATGGATACTCTAAATTGGGTTTCAGGTGGAGGTTTTTCCACAGTAATTTTCATTGGTGTAAATGGATACTCTAAATTTGGGTATTCATGATCCTTTCTTTATGATATCCACTTTCTCTTTTTCAGTTTCCGTTTCTTTTTGCACCCTTGTTTCCAATTCTTTTCCACTTCGTAATTGTATCGCTTTGATTTTAAATCCACTTTCTCTTTTTCAGTTTCTGTTTCTTTTTGCACTCTTATCTCCAATTCTTTTCCACCTCTCTTTTTTCAGTTTTTGTTTCTTTTTGCACCCTTGTTTCCAATTCTTTTCCACTTCATAATTGTATCACTTTGATTTGTTTTTTCCATGATCTTTAGGATTTGGTTCCACAGTACTAGGAAAAGTTCCTAGTGTTCGGTTACTAAGCGTAGTAGCGATGTGCCCTAATTGATTTTAAATATTCTTAATAGCAGTTCCTTGATTTTGTAATTGATTTCCTTGAGATATTAAGCGCAGTAGTGATATGCCCTAATTGGTTTTCAATATTTTTAAGAGCAATTCCTTGATTTTGTAATTGATTTCCTTGAATTTGTAATTGATTTCCTTGATTCTGCAATTGTTGACCCATGTTTAATATCAGCTCTTCCATAGACAACTTCTTCTCCTTAATTTGAATGTTATTATTAAATCTTGGAGGATAAGAATGTTTGTAATTTACATTTCTTTGGTTGGATGAATTTCCTAACGAGTTCACTAGGTTGTTTGCCTATTGTTGATTTGTAGAAGAATTGTTATTCCAATTAAAATTTGGATGATTCTTCCAATCTGGGTTATAATAATTCAAATAAGGATTGTTGGGTCTATTAATAGCATTTAAGGTCTCATATGAAGGTTGAACATCCACAAATTGCCCCTCTTCCATCATAGGAGGTGTTGGAGAATAATTCATCCCCATAATGATCTTATTTCTTTGATATTACAGTAATCTACGAAGCTAACATAGATATTACATCAGAATCATGGATACTAGCTACTCTTTCAGGATTTACCCGCTCCGAGGGACATTGAAAATTGTTGGTAGCCATCTCTTCTATTAATGAATAAGCCTCATCAAAAGGTTTTGAAATTAAAGAACCACCAGCTGCAGCATCTATAATCGATCTAAGAGATCCCACTAATCTATTATAAAAAGTTTGAATTATCAACCAATCTGGCAATGAATGATGAGGGCACCTCCTAAGAAGATCTTTAAATCTCTCCTAAGCTTCATATATTGACTCTCTATCAATCAAACAGAAAGATGTTATGTCATTTCTAAGTTTAACAGTTTTGTATAGAGGAAAATATTTGAATAGAAATTTCTGTGAAAGTTCTCCCCAAGTTCTAATAGATCCCGGTGCTAACAAATTTAGCCACATCTTAGCCTTATCCCTCAGTGAAAAAGGAAAAAGTCTAAGTCTAACAACATCGTTTGAGACTCTGTCATATTTAAAAGTAGCACACAATTCTAAAAAACTAGGGAGGTGTAAGTTTGGATCTTCATTTGGTGTACCTCCAAATTGATTATTTTGTACCATTTGAATAATAACAGGTTTAAGCTCAAATGAATTAGCAGCTACATCAGGATTTTGAATAGATAAGTGAATTTCATGATAATAGCAAGTTTAAGCTCAAATGAATTAGCAGCTACATCAGGATTTTGGATAGATAAGTGAATTTCATCTACTGTAGGATTTGCATAATCTCTTAGGGGTCTAGATTGGTGTTCATTCTCTATTCCTTGATTGGCCATGTTGTTTTCCATTGTATCAAAATTTCTAGGTTCTCTTCTTAATTTTTTAATCCTTCTAACAGTGGGTTCTAATTCTAAATTGTAGAGTATAAGATTTTCAGGTCCAAATTTACGCATACAATTTGAAATCAGTACTCAGTAATATATAATGGTATAAGATTTTCATATCCAAATTTACGCATACAATTTGAAATCAGTACACAGTAAAACAATTAACTAAATATGAAAATAAGTTGCAATTCAAGTAAAAATTTTCTGATAATCCTAATTTATATGTTACTCTAATCGTGATTTGACTCACTCACTCAATCACTCCCCGGAAATGGCGCCGAAAACTTGACCGGCGACTTTATATATGCTTAAAAATATAAGTTAAATATGGAATTAATAAATATTCCATAATTGTAAAGTCACACTTATCAATAAAAGTATACGTATCGCTCAAGGAGTATAAGGCTCTAATGGAGTCCTAGATATCGATCCCACAGCGAGTGGTTTAGAACTGCGAACTAAGATTTTAGAAAAGCAATACTTTAATCACAATAATGAAGTTCAATTTGCTTATCTGTCACTAATAGAAAATTGAAATAAATAGATAAATTTAATAACTATTAAATAACTAATGATACTAAGGAGGGTTTAATTGTGATATTCAATATATAAGAAAGCATCCTTCTCCTTGTCAAGAAATTATAGTGAATGGATAAAGTGAATTAATTCAATTTATATTGTGCCAAATAGGAGCATACATATTCTTTACCCTTTGGTCCAGGCATAAAGAACATTGACTAATCCTACGCTTGTTTACTGAATCTGTAGCTAGGCTGAGAGGATACCGGCTCTCACCTCAGAGCTCCCACGTTCCCCTCACCTGAGGGCTAACATCTACACTTCAACACCAAACGATAGGACCAAATTGCGAATTTTAGTCTGTCACTCTAAAATCTCCAATTCTACACCCGATAATATTATTTCCCTATTTATTTGCACCCAACTTCCAAGGGCTTTAACCTCCCTGAATCTTGGATGTAATCTTCACTTTAGTTGTAAAATTCAACATATTTTAATAAATCAATTGGCCAGATTGAATATAAATTAAGATTAAAGTGAAAAGATCATCACAATTTCTTAAACATTTTCATGGCTTCACCAATTCAAATCACNGGAATTTGTATATAAAATCAAAGTCATACAAACTATAACAACTAAATAACTTATCTCTAATTTCTTTCCAAGAACACTCTTCGAAGTTCCTCTGAATTTCTTCATTTCTTTACAGCACACAGAATTCCTCTTCAAAGTAGCGAGGAAAAAATCTCGTACTTTCTCTCCACTCTTACGATCTCTCGAAGAATTCCTCACAATTGTTACACTCTAATGAAAATTCTATACACTATATACTCCTTAGACTCTCTAGACTCTCTNTTACAGACTACAACAAGTAAATAACTTATCTCTAATTTCTCCCCAAAACACTCCTCGAAGTTCCTCTGAATCTCTTCCTTTCTTTATAGCTCACAAAATTCCTCTTTGTAGTAGCAAGGAGGAAGAAATCTCTCACTTTCCCTCCACTCTTACATTCTCTCGAAGAATTCCTCACAATTGTTACACTATATTGGAAATTCTATACACTAATGGAACCTCTCTAACCTCCAAGGCCTCTAGACTCTTCTCAATTTTTGGCCAAAATCTTCTTTTAAAGTTGTGGATGAGCTTTTCCAAGAGTTGCCTAAGCATCCATTTAAAATTTGGTCTTATCCAAAGCTTGAGTAGGTATAACCGTTGATCCCGTCGTCGGCGGACTCGGGGGCGCCGTCGGCGGACTTATGGAGAATTTTGTTCTGTAGCCTTAGGAAAAACTCACCGTCGGCGGGGTTGAGGGCGTCGTTGGCGGCCTAGTTCAAATCTCCACAATTTGGTCCCTTTCACTCCACATTTGCTCCTTTTTGCATCTTTTTGCTCCAATGACCCTAATTCATCATTCCTGCAATAAAACATCAAAAATACCTTTCTTTAAAGTAAAATATAATTTAAAACAGTATAAAATAGGTATGAAAATCTCAACATATTTTCCTTTGGTCAGGAGGCCTCAATCAAATGGCTGTGGTAGCTTCGAGTGGTCCCAATGAACCTTTGGATGAAGTCTCAATGATGAATGGTCTAGGTATGAATTTGATCAAGGTCGATTTCAGCTGTTGGTATAGAGCTAGGTTAGAGGCTATTTTAGAGGGAACTTTTGTGAAGAATCAACTTCTTTTACTGTGGGGATGGTGTGTGCACAGTTAATTAGAGTTTGGTTCACTGTGGAGGTGTGGAGAGATCTGTCCTTGTTTAGGCAAAAATTTGAGCTCAAAATTGAGCTTTCACGGTGGGGATCAGGGGGAGGGGGAAATGATGGGCTTGAACCGAGGAAGTCTTGGTGAGTCTCCAAGAGAAATTGGTAGAGTTTCCTTAAGCAAGTTTTAGCTCTTCTTTCTTGGCCATGAAGGTGAGGTTTAAATAAAAATGGCCAAGGGTGGCTGTCATGACAAATTGAGGGGTGCAAAATGGTGCTTAGGTGGAGGGTTTTGAAGTGCTAAAATCGATTGAAATTGACCAGCTCAGATGGGTGAGTTTGGGTTTAAATTTTGGCTTAGGGCTCTCAATTTTGGTGTTTTTCTGTGACTAGGCCGGCTGTCAGGGCCAGGGGAGGTGGCCAAGAGGTCAGGTGAGCCAGTGGGAGGGTTAACCCTCAATGACAAGTGATGATGGGGAAGATTTTTGGTTAAGACCCATAAATGGGAATAAATTAGGGATCCAATGATCCATAGCTCACCATGTCTGGCCCAAGGGGGTTTAGCCTGGTCAATGGAGTGTACTTAGTGGTTGTGAAGTCATCAATTTTGTGGCTTTGAGATGGCTAAGGTAATTTTCGTGCATGGGTCCAATTTGGGTCTAAATGGCTAAATATTGGGTTTAGGTTAGTCTAGCCATGACTTTAAGCCCCTTTGATTGATTAACATTGGGTAGGTGGTTGCTATGAAGATTTTTTGTAAAGGATTAAAGTTATTTTGAGTTCAATTGGAAGCTCAATTTGAAAGATTTTGTGATCTTGGTCAATTTGGGCATGTTGGGCTAGACTCGGGTCTAAATTGGGCTAAGGTTGGGTGAGGTTCAAATTGATTGTTGAAGATGGTCTATATGAATGTCATAAAGAGTTTTTAACATAAATTGGGTGCCAATTTTGGGATTGAGACATTCAATTTGGTGGAATTTGGAGACAGCCAATTTGGGGCAAATTTGGGGATTTTTTATCTTGGGTTGAAATTAAGTAAAATTGAGGCTTCACGAAGGCCAATTTAAGGTCAATTTTGGTGTGTAGGAGTGTTATGAAAGATTTAGGACTCAAATTGGGGCAAATTTAGTAGGCTATGGGGTTCAATTTGGTGGGATTTAGTCATATGGCTAAAATTGGGGGTTTGACTTAGATCAAGATTGAGCTCAAAGCATGGGACAATTAGGCTTGGATTTGGTTTAGATTTGTCATATGAAGGGTGAATTTGAGATTATGATTGAAATTGGGGGAAATTGGGACCAAATTGATGAACATTTGAGGTGAATTTGGGGAAATTAGGCCCTTAAAGGCAATTTGGGGGCTTTGGTCAAAATGGTCAAATTGGCCAAATTGTATTCAATTGGAGGGTCCAAATTGGTTTGGAGACATTTGAAGTGATTTTGGAGGTTTTGGGAAAGTTTGGGGTGCCAATGATATTTTTGTAATTTTGGCAATTTTGAGGGTATTTTGGTAAATTTGGAATTTTTTGTGCTTTTGGATAATTTGTTTATTTTGAAATGGTTTGAAATGATTTTTTAACAAATTTGGGTATTTTGAAATGGTTTGAAATGATTTTTTAACAAATTTGGGTATTTTGAGTGAATTGGAAAATTTTGACCAAATTTGGGATTGGGGGTGATTAGGTAATTTGGGTAGATATAGAGGCAAAATGCCAAGTTGGGTATTTTTGGTAGAATTGGGAAGCCAACCACCATATGTAATCTATGGACCAATGGATTCCCCATTTGGTTCCTCTATGTACTTGTCTTAGCTAAACCCTAGCCTAAGGCTAGTGGGTCTAAGGGACCATCTACATGAGTCTCCCAAAAAATCAAGGGGTCAAAGCAAACAATTTTGGATTTTAGGATTGTGAGTGATTGTGGGTGAGAGTGAGTATAAGTGAGTGAAATAGCTCCAGATCAACACCCAGGGCAAACCCTAAGATCAAACATTCCTATAGGGACTCTCCTTAAGATCCCCCATACTGACCCCACCTACTAAGTGCTAGAGGTTAGGACCAATCAAGTTGAGCGAAGAGGAGTTTAAAATTTCTAATGGTGAGGGTTCCTTTCTAGTTTTCTAAGAATAGTCAACAGGAAAATCCTATGACTAGACCCTAGGCAACTAAAGAGGGAAAACTAAACCTCAACCAAAAGTGAGGTCAACTAAGGGCAATTTGATAAACATGTTGAAATCTAAAACAAATTTCATTAATCTGCTTCAAACAGGTGTTACAGACTGAATACATGCAGAAGAATCAAAAGAGACGACATGCTGAATATATCTGAAACATCACCTGCTGATTACATATCATATATTGAACTCATTTGATACATTTCACATCATATCTGCTACATCATGACACGGTACAAAAGTGTCCACCGACTGTCTATCTGTCCTCTGTGGGGTGAGCTCTTGAACAAGCTGACCTACTAAGTCACGCTCCAGGATAAGAATTCCTTTTCTATGTACTTAGAGGTGCAATTATCTCATAGCTCGTAAGGGCACAACTCCTCCAACTCCGGATCTGGAAGAACCCATATGGTATTTTACTATCATCCATTCTTCTGAATGTCACAGACACTTTGTGATGTCGTACTCTCGGAATACAGTGCTTCACTAAGTCTGCTCCAATGCCCTTCAGAATTAGTATTGAACCCATTGGTAGTGGAATCTCGATGGATCCTCTTAACTCCCTAGGGCTAACAACATCAATTTCTTTTCCAAACAGGATGTTACTTTGACTCATGAAGGACACCGTGCAGAATGGTCTTACGAAATCATTATGGTCTATGTGCAGAGGGATACAATCTCTTTCATTATAAATATTAATTATGCAACTATTCAGAATGTAGTCCGCTGGTAGTATGCTTTATCTGACTATCCTTTTGATCATTCTATTTAACTCAGAAGGTAGAGGATCCACCTCGTAATATCTAAGTATACCCAGGGGGTTCCCTTTCCTATATTCAACAAAGTTATAGCAACAACCACACTAGATGGTTATCCTGCTTTTCCCGTGCATCCATTTCTCTGACTCTAAGTAAGTTTTCTTTATTAGCAGACTAGCTCAACCTCTGTCTCTCAGGTCAAATACACAGTCAATAATTCTTCTTTCATCATTTTTGGAGAAAACTCCTATATATAGCTCCAGACCTTTCAAAATGTTGACAATATTTCCTTGGATTTCTTCATAAAATTCGAATTCTTTCTTCTTAAATATATTCATTTTTTCCAATTCTGTCGTTAGAATCCTTCAAGATTTTCGGGGTGGCTCCCTCATCTCAACTTTTGCAGGATACCATGTCTGACTCGGCATTATAGATAATGGAATATATGACTCAATATCTGGGTATACTGCCTCCCGACACTCTGTATCAGTGGCTATGAACTCCTCAAAGGAACTGTAGTGATCCAAATGGAGAACATTGCATTTTGGGCATTCCAGAAACGCTCCTTTTGTCGCTGCTTGTATGAGAATCTCAACATTCCACATTAGGAAACCCCTGTAAAGTGCATCTGGAATTGCTGGTAGTGTCTGCTCTACAACATACTCTGACTCATCCTCTGTAACAGGCAGACTAGTAGAATTCTCTTTCATGCAGAGATCATAAAATTTCCCCTCAGGAATCAGGGTGAGTGTATTTTCTGCCTCTTTCATACTTCTATTTTCCTCACATAAAAAGGCTATGTGCTTGTATTGATTAGAGTTACGGTGTTGAGTTCTTCTTAGTGGCGCATCTGACATTCTTTCCCCATCAGTACTGACTAAATTCTCTGTTGGTGCAGTTATCTTGGATGACAAACGGCTAGTCCCCTCCATCAGATTTTGTTGTGTTATCACTTTTTTCCTCTTTAGCGAGGAGTCTTCTTTCGTACCGATCCTCAACAGTGACAGTTATCCTTCTTTCTTTTGGTGACTGACTATGTCCATCAGGGGACCCTCATAGTTCACGTTGACCTAACCGAAGTCTAAGTCAAAGTCTATGATGCCACCCTAAGTTGCCATTTTTTTGTTCAGTTTGACATTCAAGCCTTCTCTAAAGGTTAAAATTTTCTTTCGTTCCAACATTTTCCTGCAAAATACATAAAAATATTAGTACGTTGAAATTCAACATGAACAAGAACAAAAATTGAACATTTATTAAACAAAAATAATTTTGATTTATATAGGTGCAAATTTAATTTTTTTAATTTGATTTAATTTAATAAAATTTCAAAATTAGAGACAAAAGGAGGAAATTAAAGTGAAAAAATTCAAAAAAATTATTTTATTGAGGCTAATTTTATTATAAAAATTTAGACCCGGTCACAGACGCTTGACTAAATAAATAACCGCAGAACAATAAAAATTTCAAAAGGTTAATTTCAAGCAACGTAATGTCGGGTAATATGTTTTCAAGTAGCAGCCATTAACCGACAACATAGGTCTTTCACCCCGGAAATCCACCAGCTGGTAAGATCCTCTTAAATAGACCTTTTCTATGACAAATGGTCCCTCCCAAGTTGGTTTGAATTTTCCACCTATCTTGTGGTGTGCAAGAATATAGGTCTTTTGAGAATGAGAACGAGGTCACCAAATTTGAATGCCCTCGAGCGGACCAATTTGTCATGAGCCTACACCATCCTCGCTTGGTAGAGTTCCAAATGTTGTTGTGCTTTTAGTTGTTTTCCATTGAAACTTTATAATTCTTGAAGTATGAGTTTCGCACTTTCTTCGGTTGTAATTTGGTTGGTGATGATGACTCTAAGAGATGGTGTCTATGCCTCTAGCGGTAGTATGTCCTCTGATCCGTACACAAGTGTGTAGGGTATACATTGAGTGGGAGTTCTGAATGTCATCCTGTAGACCCACAAACCTTTCAATAATTTATTATCCAATCTCTTTTGTTTTCATCCAATGTCTTCTTTAAGATTTGCACAACCGTTTTGTTAAAGGCCTTGACCAATCTGTTTACCTTGGGATAGTAAATCATAGAGTGTCTCTAATTTATCCCATGTTATTTGATAAAATTATTGATCTTTATGCTTTTGATAGCTGTCTTGTTGTCGGAAATCACTCTGCTCGTTACACCAAAATGGTAGACAATTTGGCTCTTGAAAAATTACAGAGCAGGTTGTGTTATAACCTCTCGTAACTGCACTGCCTCTGCCCACTTGAAAAGGTAATCTGTAGCAGCAAGAATAAATCTATGTCCCTTATAAGATGGAGGGTCTATGAAGCCTATTATGTCCATGCCTCAACACTCGAATGACCACAAGGTGAAGGTTGAGTGTAACACATTCGGAGGTTGGTATAAGACCGCCACATGCACTTGGCAAAGGTGACACCTTCTAGTTGTATCCATGCAATTGAATATCATTGCTGGCCAATAATACCCAATTCTCTTGATCTTCATTTTCATTTTCAGCCCTAATGGTGAGCACCACACAATCTGACATGTACTTCTTTGATGATACTTTGTGCTTCTGATCTGCTTAGACATTACAACCACATCTGATCGAATAATCTTCTGTAGAGGGCATCACCTACTAGAGCATGTGAAATAGCTCTTCTCATGACATGCTATGCCTCCGACTTGTCCTTTGATAGCTTTCTAATTTGTAAATACTCTATCAATGGCTTGTGCCAGTCTTTGTTAATGTCAGCAACTACAATCATCACTTCTTCTTCTTTTTTGAGTTTGTGTAAATTGTCGAGGTTGATCCGAGACAAAACTTGTTGTCCTAATACTGTAATGTTGATGGAATCCTCCGGTAAACATGCCAGTTCCTTGGCAAAACTAAGTTTTACTAGAAGTCGGCATGGGCGTCATCTCCTCGAGGAATCCGGTATAGAGTTTCATTAGGGGTCTGCTCTAATAGCTTCATTGTATACCAGTGGTATTCTGCTAGAATTGGCTTCAAAATCTTGTATTGTCCAACAACTTAATAGATAATGAGTTGTGAGACACCATTGAGAACAATATCTATTATATCCATCAAGATTTCCAATTCTAACCTAGTGATCAATGCTTCATATTTTGCTTTGTTGTTTGTACACGGCTCTGTTAGGTGATAGGAGAATCTCAACTTACCCTTATCTGGCCTGATGAATCAACCCAATTCCTGCTTTGCCAGTTATAACTATTTCTGATCCTTTGTCTTTCCTGGCTGACAAATCTCCATTGAAGTACAATTCTAAATGTCTAGCATTGAACAGTTCTACTTGCAGCACATCTGGTAATTCATCGTTGAGTGGGCACCCGGTTGGAAGCGGGTGCGCTGCGAGAAAATCTGCTAAAATTTGTCCCTTGATAGCGTGGAGGGGAACAAAAATTATGTCAAATTGCTATAAAATCATTAACCATCTTGCTAGACATCCCGAAAGTGTTGGTCAGGTCATCAAATATTGCAATGGATTAATTTTTGAAATAAGGATAATTTTATGAGACAACATGTAATGCTTAAGCTTTTGGGGGTGAAAATTAAAGCTAGACAATGCTTCTCAATAGGCGGATACTTTACCTCCGTCGGTATTAGACATTGACTCAAGTAGTAGAGCGAATTTTACTTACCCTCGTCATTGACTTGAGCTTACAGGGCTCCGAGAGAGTCGTCTAAGGTTGTGGTATAAAGTATCAACGATTTTCTCGAGATAGGGGCTACCAAAATAGGAGGTGTCATTAAGTATTGCTTAACATCCTCAAAGGCCCGCTGGAATTTCTCTTCCCGAACAAATTTGACATCCTTTTTAATTAATGCCAAGAAGGGCTGACACCTACCTAAGAGATTAGAAATAAAGCGTCTGAGATATGCCAACTTTCCTTGAAAGGAACGTTGTTGTTTTAAGCTTTTAAGAGGAGACATTTCCAATATAATTTCAAGGAAATTTCATACTATGATTTCTTCTATTTTAGTAGCATCATTTCTTCCTTAAAACTTTCTTCACAAGAACTTACTTCCATGTCGATGTTGATGGTTGGCCTAGTCCGTTCAACAATTGTGTTGGTTCTTCCTTGTCCACGTCCCTAGCCTCAATCTCGTGTGTATGGGCTAAAAGAACCTCTACCAGCTTGTTGCAAAAAAAGGTATCAGATCACTGAAGCAGAGTTGAATGGCCTCTTCTTCATATTCTTCTGAATCTTCCACTTTGTTTACCACAATTTCATAGGAAAAGACATTTTTCTTTAGAGGTGCGTAGTAGGCGAAGTCTTCATATATACCCACAACAGGAACTAAAAATGGTTGTAAATCTCACTTGATACAATGCTCTTGCCCTTCTTTAAAATATTTGACACATTAGTGTAGAGACAATAGAACCATATTATGCTCGTGAATCCATTGTTGTCCAAGTAATGCATTGAAAGAGGTCTATGCATCGATGATATGGAGTTTTGTGGTTATTACTAGTTTTCCAACTTTCATAAATTGTGTAATCAATCCAAATACTCTTTCTCCCTTCTGGTTAAATCCTCTTAACATTATTTTATCGGTTGTAACTTCTTGAGCCTCAATATCCAAATATGTCAATGTCCGTAGACTCATTAAGTTGAGTGATGCTCCCAGGTCTACCAAAACTCTGAACAATACAAATCTGATGATATTAATAGAGATATAGACCAGTCGGTTATGGTCATTGGTACCAAGCAATAAGTTTTTATCTGTGAAGGTCATCCCAGGCTGTTCTTTTAATGAGCAAAATTCATTTGAGGATGTTCTGGCCAAATGAGCTAAACAAATCTCTGGGTCAAGAAAGGCTATAACTAGAGACTCTCTCATCTCCTTTGACAGGATTAGAGCGTCATAAATTCTTAATTTGGTCGCTAACCTCCTAAGATGAGCTAGCATGTTGTAATCTACTTTGTATAATCTTCCAAATTTTACTTGATTACGTGGCTCTTCCACTAGCGAAGGTGGAGGTAGCTCTTCTCGAGTGACTATTTGTTTTCCTTTATCCACTGGAGCTGACCTCGAGGGTAACACTTTTAGATTTATTTCTTGAATTTCTTCTTCTTCTTGAGATGTTGTAGGAAAAATTTCTGGTGTCTCTTCTTTTTTCATCAGGGAGATCCAAGTTGATAGCAAGTGGTGCACCGTGGCACTTGAGGACTGGCTCTCCACTCCCGGTGCTAACATAACCAATATTTTTGACCTCTTCTTCATTCTCATTAACATGCTCATCAGACTTAAGTATGATTTGAGGATCAGTTTGGAAATTGAGATCAAAGTTAAATTGAGCAAAGTCAGTTATGTTATCAATATAAACAGTTAAAATGTAGCTGAAATCATAATCATTATATTCATAATTTTCCGGTGGGGCAAAAAGAGAATCATACATGGTCAAGGATTCGAAGATTTTCTTCCTCAAATACAAGACAACCAATCTAACAAAGATAGCCACTATCCTAACCCTCATGCTATCGGTCTTCACAAAGTTTTTCTTCTCTTTCTCTTTTAGTTGCAAAGATTTCTCTAACAAAATCTATAACTTGGGCTGAACAGGCTGAAGACTCTAGGTGGCTTCCTGCACTGAAGCGGTTTAAATCTGATCCAGTATCTTCTTAGATGGTTTGCTTCAAACTGTACTCCACCATCTTTCACTGAATACAAATCTATCGGAGAGATTGGCTCGGCCAAAATCATATTTAGAGAACCTTTATCAGGTTCTTTCAAAAATTCCTTCGGGATTGTTATATTTCCTTCTTTGAGTTTCTTCTCGAGCCAATCCTTGAAAATGTAACAACCCTCTATTGTATGTCCCAACATCCAATGGTTGGAGCAGAAATTGAGATACTCGTTCTTGTCAACTTGTTTCGGCCTCTTCGATTCTCGTAATCTGAACTTGAGCTTCTTCATTAAATTTCTGAACTTATTTAGCATAACCTCATCTTTAAAAGAACATGTCAACCTTTTTTATTTTAAAAGAGTCAGACCCACTCTACCCTCTGCTTGGTGCGATCCTCCCTGGTTTGACTGTTGGCTAGATTGACCATACTGATGTATTTGTTGTTGTTGAGCATTCTGTGACAATTGCTTGAAACTTTGGTGAAAATGCTATGTTTGTATCTTTATCGACTGCTTTCCCTTATCAATTGTTGTCATTGTTCCAGACTTCTTCTCAAATATTCTGGTCATCTTGGACTTATCTAACTTCTCTTGTGAATCCATGTGTTTAACTTCCTATTGTAGGCTTCTGACTTTGCTTAACAACTTCTCGAAGGACTTGATGGTGAGTCCCTTAAGCATGAAAGCTACTGGCCCATGGATGTTTTTGAGTACAATCTCAATTGCATGTTGTTCCTGTAGTTGAGGTTCACATTTCATGCTAAGGTTTCTTCACCTTAAGATAAAATCTACCAAGGTCTCATTAGGCTTTTGCCTCTCCAGTACGAGATCTACAATAGAAACATGATACTGTGCTCCAGCAAATCTTTTCATGAACAGCTATTCTAACTCAGTAAAATTCTTGACTTATCTGTTGGGTAGCTCAACATACCAATCAAATGCCATTCTTGATAGGATGCTGACAAACTGTTAGAAGAGTAAAGCTTCATTACCTACGGTGTTGCCACAACTAGTTTGGAAATGTGCTATATGCTACCTTGGGTTTCTAGTCCAGTCGAATGTCTTAAAGTTCAGTGACACAAACCCCTTATGGTAGAGTACGCCATCAAACTCCTCCAGGTATGGTCTACCCATTGAAATTATTGCACCGCCCTTAGGTTGGGCTAAGGCCTCCCAAACTTTTTGTTTGACCAACTGTTCAGTTTCTTTCTCCTGTCTGGTACTTGGTAAAAAATCCTTCTTTTGCTGATTATCTCCATTAGATGAGGCAACCTCTCTCCTTTCATTGGTAATATGAACTATATCCAACTGATTGACTTCTAAAGAAGCTAACTGTTGTGACTGGGACTGTCCATGAAATGTAGCTATGGCGACCATTTCCTCCATTCTCATTTCCATCTGGCTTATCTCTTCATATCTTAATAGAATGGCCTTGCGTAGATCATTTGTGATGTTCCCTTCAAAGAGAGGTTGGGCATCGTGAGCAGATGTAGTGGCTCTAGTCTTGATGACATGAATATCCATGAAGTTTTCATCGAGGTAATCATTAAAATCAAAATCTTCATCATCATCAATGACTACTCAATGCTCTTTGGATAACTAAGAAATCTCAGCCCTGAGCTTCTCAACTTTCTCTTCAATTATTGCTTTCTGGATTATCTTAAGATATGGAGTATTTTTCTGAACATCCTCTACTTATTCATCAAATTTGGTAGCAATAGCTGCAACGATGTCTAGTACTTCGGACCCTTACTACATTCCACAATTTTGCCCTGCGGGCTCATTGAACTGTATTGGTAAGATGACCTTGGGTATCCATATCTTCTTCTTTAGCGATGGTGACCTGAGATAGGGTGTCTCAACGATGGTATCGGTATGCTGAAGAGAGGCATGCTCCCCATGGTGGAGACTAAATACAATATCAGGTGACTCACTTATTTGTTCCTTCTTTGGGGCACTCTTACAAGCAACAACTGACGGTATCCTCAGACCCAGATGTGACTTTTCCGGCCGATGTCCTGTAGACCTTGAAATAGAAGTAGTAACAAAATATGTGGTAGTAAAGATAGTTTCAACTTGACTTCCTAGACAGAATATGACGGGACTACGGGCTGACAGAACTTCAGTTGATTTCTGAGATTGTCGGGCATATCTGACATCCCTTAAAATCTCTTTCTTCATTCGAGGGGACACCGCACATCCCACTTGCTTAAGCAGATAAATGATTAAACATCCTTCTTTAGTGGCCAATCTCTGGAATAATGTAGGGACTTTAGTGATTTGAATGGGCTTCTCCCTCTCCTCATTACGACCATGAAACGATGGTAGGTAGCAACAATCTTTTGAATACTCTCATATCCATTATTATTCATCAGTGGGTGAAACCTACTCCCTCACAGATGTGGAGAGGATTCCAGCAATCCAAATTCCTCCTCATGAGGAAACTCATCAACAGATATCTTTTCTAGAATTTGTGCTTTAGTGGCCTTCTAAGACCTTTGACTGTGGTTTCTCCTTTGAGATCAAGTTAATGGCGCAGACATCTAACTTGATCCAATTTTAAATGCCGGTAGTGGGACGATAAATCCTCCAGTTGTATCTTCCACAATCATAACCTCCTTTTCTTTGGCAGGAAAGGGGACGATAAATTTGACAGGTGCTGGGGCAACAACAATTTTCACCTTCTTACAAGAAGGGAAATGTTGGGGATAGTTCAGGCTAAGTTCAGCAGCAGGCTTCTAAACTTTAAAAGTGGCAAATTTCATTACGACAAATGGGGCTTCTCCAAGAATGACTTCAAGTTTATAGAATCTAGTTCCAAACTTGATGTTGGGCGCAACATTGCGAGCATTGAGGCTAGTTGATAGGTTGCAGAAGAAAGTGAGCATCGGGAACGCCACTGCAACAACTTTAAAAAGAAAGCTTTGGCGTTAGTTATTTGGCCAACACCTTGCAATTCTTGTGCAAACACTAAAGCTTAACAAAGGTTGATCTGTAGACTGAGAAAGTTTTTATTTAATTTCTAGTTTGTGAAGATTTTAAAATTTTAGTAAAAAGAGTCTGAAAGTAGAAGAATTGAATTAATTAAATAAGAAAGGTTCAAGAGCAAGCGTAGCACGTCATAATTCAATTTAATTTGCAAAGTAGCTAATCAAACTTGATAAGGAAAGTGAAGTTTAGGACCCAGTGCGGGACCAACCTTACAATGCACAATGCCCAAACAAAACTAGTCCACTAACACTCCTATTGGGGGTCTGACCCCACACAAAAGACCAAAAGTACTAATGAACTTATGAACCTCTCTTATTCAAAGATAATTGAATAGACGGTCCTGAAGTCTGAAAGAGTTGACCGTACTTACCCAATAAATAAATGGGTGAAGCATGCTAATGGAAGAAGGGTAATTTGGTCCATAAGGGACATAGACACATTATCGATGTATGAAGACAATATTCCCTGATTAAATGGAGAGAGAAAATAGTCCCCAACGGAGTCGCCAGAAGCTGTCGGTCGCCAAATTGGAAATTGTCGGTTGCAGGAATAGAAATCCTGCCCAGTTTAATTTAATGTATATATTTATAATTTGGTAAAAAGTAGTATTTTATATTTTGAAAATATAAGACCGAACCGATCTCATATCCTCATTAGTTTAAATAAATGAGCCTAACACCATAAGCAATGCATCTATCCTGAAGGATAAATACACTATTCACTAGTAAGGACTCGACTAAATAAACTAAAAAATTTATTACATCCGTTTAAGTCTATCAAAAAATATTTTTATGTTGACCGACAAGTTCCCCTATTTAATATGAAATATTAAATAGGGTTTATTATGCTAGGTTCTTGAAAGTTTTGTGTAAGGGCAAACTCCTATATTATGCTAGATTTTATGAAATTTTTAATTATTTAATTTGAAATATAGGTCAAAAATCAAGTATTTTATCAAAAGTAACTTTTATTTTTCCTATGTTCTTCTAATCACAAGGAACTCAGAAAATCACTTTTCATAATTTTTCTAAGTGTATTTAATTTAATATAATTATTTTTGTACTAAAATACAATATTTCTTAAAAAAATCAACTTTAGTGCTTAAACTTAATCAAATAATTTTTAAATTTTTGCACTGGGTTAATATGATTTTTATACACAATGTTGAATTGCTTTAGTCAAATTTTTATTAATATTTAATTTACATAAATTAATACAAAATAAACACATTTAATTAAATACAAAAATGTACAAAGTTATTCAAACCATCATGATATTTTTTCTAAGCTTTTCTAACTACAGGAAACCTACTAAAATTTATCCAATAACTTTTCAAGTGATATTTAAATTTATTTAATTAATTTAAGCCAATATAGCCATCTTAGCTTGAAAATTAGAGTTAGAAGCTCAGAGATGTCCTCTGACATTGGAAAAATTAGAGAACATAACCTCTATCATGAGGAATAAACCCTAAAAATTTTAAGCTATGGTGAGCAATGCTTAGTCATAATGAATTGAAATACTCCATGTAGTCTTTAATTAATTAAAAATCAAAGAGTTAACAAATAATTTTTATTTTTGGTCTACATTATTCTCTGTTCATTGAGTAAGATAGTATTTTTAATTTATTTTTATAATTTTTCTATGAAAATTTATAGATTTTTGAAGATATGATATTTAATTAAATCAAATAAATCCATAATTTCCAATTTATCCCAGTCAGCGCCACGCAAACACGTGACGGCTCCGAAGCTCCATGCGGCGTCTCCTGATTTGGTGCCACTGTCTGAGTTAGCCTGCTATTTACGCACCCAGAGATTTTTCTGGCTTGATCTCGTTCGTCTGTCCGATACAAGCGCGATCTGACAGTCCTCCATCATCATCCCCGATGAAACAAACCCATGAGCCTCCAACTTCTAGACTTATGATCTCGCTTGATACTCAACCAAATCAAGTGTGGTTTGTTCATATACCTTCATCTACTCAAGACAAACAGATCCAAATGGTTATAGTGCTATGAACTTAAAATTTACTTCACATTTGGTGAAAATTGTGCTCAAGATTATGGTTAATGGCCTATATCTTTGTCTGAGAGGGCAGGCCTCAATCAAATCCTTATGGAAACTTCAATGGAGTCCAATAAACCTTCTGGACATATTGATTTCCTCTGGTGTAAGCTCCAAGTAGAAGTTTAATGAAATGAGGTGCGGCCTTGGTCCAAGAGTGGTTTGGAGAGCTCAATAGAGGGGGATTTCAGTGGGAATCTTCTTCTCTTGCTTTGGGGAAGCTCAAGAGGAGTTTAATTTGGAGTTTAGATGAGTTTTGGGGATGGCTGAAAGTTGTCCTAATTTTGAGCTCAAAAATTTGGCGGAAGTTTTGGAAGGAATGGTCAGGAAATGGTTGTAATGAGCTTAGGGAGTCCTGGAGGAGCTCTGGAAACAATTTGGCAGAGTTTCCCTAAGAAATTTGGTTCACCTTATTTTTTTGTCCATGGGAGAGTGGTTTAAGTAAAACGGCTTAGGGTGGCTGCCAGGTCTTCAAATTGGGTGCAATGTGGAGCTAAGGTGGAGGGCTTTAAATTGCTAAAGGCCAACTAGAGCTGAACACCTTGGATGGGTGTAATGGGTTTTGATTTAAGTGGGGTGGCTCTTAGTTTTATAGTTTTCCGCCCACTAGGTCGGCCGACCAGTGTAGAGGAGATGATCAGACAGCCAGGTGAGCTAGGGGGAGGGTTAATAATGATTAACCTCTAATGGTATGGCATGATAGCAAGGATATTTTGAGTTTACACCAAAAATGGGGTGAAATCCCCTAAATCAAAAGACCATTGGCCCATAGCCCATGTAGGGTGGGCTAAGTGAGTCTAGCCTGGTCACTAGGGTTCAAAAGGTGGCTGTAGAGGCTTTGGTTTGATCAATTTGACATGGGTTGGTCAATTTTGGTGCATGGGTTCAATTTGGGTCGAATTGGGTGGTAGTTGGGTTTAAGTTGTGCTAACCATGACATTGAGCTCAATTGATTGATCAAGATGGTGTATATGATTGTCAAAAAGGCTTTTAAAAATATTTGGAGTAATTTTGAATTGTTTTGGAGGTTCAATGTGAAGGATTTTGGACATTTGGTCAATTTTGGGTATTTGGGTTTGACTTGAATTTGTGCTGGGCTAAAGTTTAGGTACAACCTAATTGATGGTTTAAATTGGTCCTAAGTATTGTCATGAAGAGTTTTGGATATAAATTGATTGGAAATTTTGAGGTTATTGGGACCAATTTTGTTGAATTTGGGGACGTGGTCAATTTGGGGCAAAATTGGAGGTTTCGGACGAAGTTGATTTTGAGTGAAATTAAGGCTTGACCAAGGGCTATTTAAGGTTCATTTTGATATGTGGATATGTTGTGAATAGTTTTTTATTCAAATTTTGGGCAATTAAATAAATTTGGGGGTTCCGTTAAGTGAGATTTTGGTTTTGGGCCAAATTGGGGCCTTTTGATTTGGGTTGAAATTAGATTCAAATGTGAGCAAATTTGGGCTTTTATTTGGTTTAAATCAAGCTTGGACATGATTAATTTAGTTTAGAATTGAAATTGGGGATAATTGGGATGAAATTTGTGGACATTGGGGGTGAATTAGGATAATTGGGCCTTTAAAGGCAATTTAGGGCTTTTGGTCAAAATAGGTCAAATTGAGCTAAATTGAGCATTTGAAATTGATTTTGGAGTCATTTAAAGTGATTTTGAAGGTTTTGGAGCAATTTAGGTCATCAAGGGTATTTTGGTAATTTTGGCCAAATGAGGGGTGTTTCAGTAATATTGGAAATTTTGGGGTGTTTTGTGCAATTTGGATGATTTCAAAGGGCTGGAAATGATTTTTGAATAAATTTAGGTATTTTTGATAATTTTGAGAATTTTTGAGGTTTCAAGGGCAATTTGGTAATTTGGGTAGATTTGGGGGCAAAAGGCTAAGTTGGGTATTTTGGTAAAATTAGAGTGTCAATCACCCTACTTGAGCCATGAACCAATGAGATTCTCTACTTTGGGTCCTTCATGTACTGGTCTTAGCTATGCCCTAGACTGGGGCGAGTGGGTCTAAGAGACCATCTACATGAGTCTCCCAAAGGGTCAAGGGACCAAAATCAGGTAGGTTTGGGTTGAAGGTTTTGAGTGGAAGTGTAATGTGGAAGTGTGCGTGTGAGACTGACCAAGACCACCCCACCAAGGGGTTGACCTTAAGGCCAAACAATTCTATGGGAACTATCCTTGAGCTCCCTCATATTGACCCCAGCTACTAAGTGCTAGAGATTAAGACCAATATGTGGCACTTCTAGTTGAGTAAAGATGAGTTTAGAATTTCTAATAGTGAGGGTTCCTTTTAAGTCCTCTAGGAATAGTCAATAAGAAAGTCCTATAGCTAGACCCTAAGCTACTAGTGAGGAAAAACTAGACCTCAACTAAAAGTGAGGTCAACATGGACTCAAGATGATTCTCTCAAACCAATCCAATTGAGGCTACACCTCTTGGACCAAGGTATGGCTCAAAACCCCCAATTTTTACTTCAGTTTGGACCTTTATGAAAGAAATTTTCATTTCATGTGTATCTAGCTATATGAAAGTGTTCGTCTCGATTAGATGAAGGTGTAGGAACAAACTGTGAGTGATTTGATTGTTCTTGGGAGACCAAAGTGTTCAAGTTTGGACAATTCTCGGGTACGAGCGATCGGGGACGATGAACGGATGTAGTCCACTTGCACGCGTATTAGACGAATGATGGAGATTGAGTTGGACGGGGAGATTATACACAATCCGCGAGCTGACGATGCGCCTACGTGGAAAGCACCAACGAATCCTAATGCACCATGCTTGATTTCGAAGATGCTGAGGATCCAGTTAGCGCCAACTCAAACAAGTACAAAATTAGGGTATTTCTAATTTAAATAATTACAAAAAGTTAAAAAATTCATAACTTGGTGTAGAAAAATGCTAAAAAAAATAAAAATACCCTTGTGATTAGTAAATAGAGGAGAATAATGTAGGCTAAAAATCAAAAATATTTTCTTTATATTTATTCTTAAAATAATTAAATACTCTAAAACTTGTTTAAATAAAAAATAGTTAAATATTAATAACAAAAATATGAAATTTGGAGGGTTTACTTCTCTCATTATTGGGGTTGTTCTCTGATTTTTTCAAAGTCAGAGGACAACCCCAACATTAAAAACACCCTAATTTTTAATGTAAATCACTATATTTTCTTCAAAATAATTATAAAAAAATTGTATATATGCCGAAAAATTATANAATAATTATAAAAAAATTGTATATATGCCGAAAAATTATAAAAATTTATTTGTTAGGTTTACTGTGGTCAGAGGAACTTCAAAAAAAATCAAATTTGACAAATTTAATGCATATTTTCCTATTTCAAAACTAAGAAAATTTCCAGAATTAAGAAAAATACAAAAGAACCAAAAAAAATCACCAAAAAAATGCAAGTGAAGGAAAAGAACATAGGAAGTCACTGTAAAAATTTCATAACCATAAAAGTTAATTTCAATGTAAAAATGTATTTTCTATGTAAATAAGAATTTTAATTTAAAAAAATTATAAAAGTTAAAACATAAGTCAAAAAATTATAAAAAAAGTGGCTTGGAGGGTTCCTTAGGACTAGTGCTACCTACGAAAAATAAAATGGAGGTTAAAATAAAAAGTTTATTTTTTATCCTATTTTCTAAATTAAAAATTCTAAAAAGTCACAAAAATACTAAAATATGTCAAAATGTCTCAAATTACTTCTTAATTGAAGAAAATGACTTTAAAAAATTTTCTATAAATTTTTGGAGTTATAAAAATATATTTTAAGTAATTAAATGTATTTTCATATATTTTTTATTTAAAAAAATTATAAAAATTAAAATAAACAAATGTGAAATTAATATCTCTGAGTTCTCTGAAGTTAGAGAGATTAAATAAAAATTTAAAAAGTAATTTTCAAAATAAAATATATTTTCTATTTATTATTCATTAAAATCAACAAAAACAGATAATAATTAAAATATGATACAAAAAGTCATGAAAATTGAACTAAGTGGTCCTTTGACTCATATGAACCTTATAAAATTTTGTTAAGGATAGAAAGTAAGTTTTACTAAATTAAATGAATTAACATTGAAAATTTCTATTTTTTGAACTAAAATAATTCTAGAAAATAAAATAAAAGTCAGAAAATAAAAGTTTTCTCTATTATCCTAATTAACTCATGAGTAGCAAAGCCATCAATGTTTCAAAGTCGTTTGAATTAAAAAATTGTAAAGTTGAATTAAAAATGTATTTTCTTATATTTTATACTTAACAATTATAAAAATTGAAATAACAATAAAAAATGTGAAAATAATTTCTCAGAGTTCTCTATAATCAGAGAGATTAAATAAAGAGTTAAAAAAGTAACTTTCAAAATAAAATATATTTCTATTTATTTATTGATTAAAATCAACAAAAATGATAATATTTAAAACATAATTCAAAAATGATAAAAATATATTTTAAGTAAATGTATTTTCCTATATTTTTTACTTAAAAATTATAAAAATTGAAGTAAAAATAAGAGAAATGTGAAATTAATTTGTGTGAGTTCTCTAAAGTCAAAGAGATTAAATATGTAATTTTCAAAATAAATTATATATTTTTATTTATTCATTAAAAGTAACAAAAAATGATAATAATTAAATCTAATTTAAAAAATAATGAAAATTGGACTGAGTGGTCCTCAGACCCATATGAACCTCATAAAAATTTCTTAAGGATTAAAAGTTTGTTTTAGTTAATTAAAGGAATTAACTTTGAAAATTCATATTTTTGGACTAAAATAATTCCATAAAATAAAATAAAAAAAATTTAAAGTCTTTTCTGATATCTTATTTAACCCATGAGTAGCAAAGCTAATAAAGTTTCAAAGTTATTTGAATTAAACTAAAGGAGTTATAAAGAAACGAGCCTGAGGGTTAAAAAGGTAATTTTGGATTTCCATACCTTAATTAAGATTTAGGTCAAACCAGATGATAAAAGGTTAATATTGATCATAATGGATTGCCTAGGATGATTGACACATAAAGGCTTAAATGGGTATAAACCAGCAATCTTCTACAAAAGGGTAAAATTACAAATTTAACAAATTGTTATAGTTTGGAGGATAAGTATATTGGATGATTCTAATGTGAGGGGCATGATATAGGAAAATAATAATTAACTACTTTGAAGCCCTAGATTAATGGTTAGGCCATAATTTAATTATTCGATAATAATCAAATTCATTTCATTTAACATTTTAAAATTACAAATCTACCCATTAAAGATCTAAGAGCTTGGTAGTGAGCTAGGATTGATTCAAAGCTATCTAAAGGGATTAGAAAAAAAGAAAATAACTTATCATAAAATAATACAATTTCACTTAAGTTATTGAGCTCACCCCTCGGGTGACCAACCGTTCAAACTTCAAACATAATAAGACAAGTAACTCCTAGCCTACTTATGGGTTAATTATGATATATACTAAACACAACATAAAGACAACATAATTCACCCTGAGATGATCAATTCAACAATCTATTAAGACCATAATGAACTTAAAATGATTTAAGAGATCTCAAGTTTGTTTAGAGTTATCCTCTGGATATTTTAGAGGACCTCTGAGTCTGCTACAATTTTTTGAGGAAACTTGTCCTCAAAGTACAAACAATACTTAAAACAAAATTAACATAAAATTCCTAAAGACCCACTAAGTTATAACTCGGGACCCGTTAATTCAAAAATCAGTAAAAAATACTCTAGCACTACTTATCCTACATTAATAACCCAACGCTCAAGGGTTTGGGCATTTAATAAAGTGTCTAAACCTTATGACAACTGGGGATATTTGGTGTGGCCACATATGGATCACTAGATTGGAGTAAGTCTTAGGTTCAAGTGAAAAGGGCAATGACGATATTTCTTATGTGTGTTAAAGTGGGATTTTAGAATAGTATCTCTTACCCCCGATGACCTTCGTAGAGGGGATAGGACCGACGATATTATTCACCTACACTTGGTAAGAAATTACCCCTTACGATCTCAAGTTGTCAGTAGTTTTAGTTCGATCAGGTTGATTAACTCGTGGATAATCTAAATTTTTCAAAACATATTTAAATATAGTCAAAATATGTTTTTCTAAAAATATCATTACTTTTGACTGCTAAACAAAACTTTATATGCTTGAAAAAGTAAAAGAATTTTAATTGAAAAATTATGAAAGTCCACGTATTAAACATTTTGATTAGACTAGAACTTGCCCTCCCGATATTATTAGGTTAGTAGATTATGTCCAAGGTTGGAAGCACAGAGCTAAACACTGAGCTTCCACCTTTGCTAAATTCTTACACCCAGTCTTGGTGTTGTACTTTCCCTAAACTTTAAACCTAAACCCTAGTATGTACCATATATTTTTATACACTTGTACTTTCCATTCACTTTGCTTAAAGTTTATGAATATTGACTGAATATAATTATAGCACTAAATCCTTTTACATCAGTAGTAGAGGCCCAAGTATGCTTGTTTATGTTATATTTACAGTACCATTTACAACACTTCTTTTACTGCAATTTCTTATAACACATCTTATTTATGCATGCTTTAAATTAATTGCAAGACATTTAGGATAGAGAATAGTAGTCGGTTTACCTAATATGGATCACTATAAAAGATAAACGCATGCCCTCGAATTAATTAGATTAATAATAATTAAAAAAATCAAAATATAAGTCATTAAATACTAAACTTGGAGTAACTATCAACAAAGAGCTTAGAGGAATGTCAGCCTTTAAAAGTTTGGAATTGTCGGTCACCTATACATATATATAAACATATATATATGTATATATATACATATATATATGTATATATATACATATATATATGTATATATATATACATATATGTATATACATATATATATACATATATATATATATATATATCTATATACATATATATATATATATGTATATATGTATGTAGATATGTATCTGTATGTATGTATATGTATGTAGATATGTATCTGTATGTATGTATATGTATGTATATGTATGTATATGTATGTATATGTAAATATATGTATGTATATGTATGTATATGTATGTATATGTATGTATATGTATGTATATGTAAATATATGTATATATATGTATGTATATGTAAATATATGTATGTATATGTAAATATATGTATATATATGTATGTATATGTATGTATATATATGTATCTATATATATGTATGTATATATATGTATCTATATATAATTATGTATATATATATCTATATATATGTATGTATATATATATATCTATATATGTATGTATGTATATATATATCTATATATATATGTATGTATATATATCTATATATATGTATGTATATATATCTATATATATGTATG
>JXCR01145889.1:0-15585 GCA_002079205.1 Phalaenopsis hybrid cultivar
TATATATATATATATATATATATATATGTATATACATATGTGTACATATGTACACATAAAGTCCAAAGGAAAATTCATTGATATTAAAAGCTTCTAGTGAGTGTGTGGTAGGTACCCACTCACAAGGTATACAATACACACACAAAAAATCAAACATGTACAAGTATACCCAAAAAAAAAACATAACTTAGAAAAATTTTCCAAAAAAGTAGTGAATGTTCAATAACACCAGAAAATGCTGAACACAACTGTCGATAACACAAAAATCTTGTCATGTTAAGGTCGCAATAACACCACGACTGTGTTGAAATCGTCGAGGACTAGCACAAAGCATCGGAAATGTGCCGAGGAATAACACGAAGCCAAGATCGTGGAATAGCACTAGAGGAAGCACATGATGTAAGAGAGAAAATTGCCAATGAATGCTACAGAGTAAATACCACATAACGCGTTGAATAACACCAGACAACGAGATACTACTCCAGATAACACCAAGTGCATGCCACGAAATACCACAAATACTACTCGGGATACTACCGCAAATAACACCGAGGGTGCTTTGAGAATAATTTTTGAATACCGCCACAAATACTATCATAGATAACACATCCAATAATACCAAACGTGCCACGCGCTGAGACTAGGGATAACACCGGGCGTTCACGGGATACAACCATGAATAACACCGCAAATAACTCTGGCAGAACTCAATAACACCAAGCAATAAGGCGATGACACCATGAAGTACCGGCGAATAACAACTATGGAACGCGGTAACACCAAAACAACAGAACCGAGAGTGTGAAGCCACATGAAATATGCTTGTATGTATGTATGTATATAATACATAGAAATTTGTAATTTGTATATGCATTCTCCTAAACATTATTAAATTATCCACATGAAATATGCAATTCATTTAGTATTTATAATTAAAAGTTCCAAGTTAAGATGATGTCCAAAATAAATAATTCAAGAATCAATTAAAATTTAATATTTAGAACTTATATGTAAGTGTGATACTAGAGATGGTCCGCGACGTTAGAGTAATGAATTAGTAACTTAGTGTTGTACGAAAACCCAACATATATTTAGGTAATTAAAGAGAAGTAAGCTATAAGTCATATAGCTTTTTATGTGGTAAAACCCTAGAAAGGGGAAAAACATCTAGGTTTGGCTTATTAGAAATAATCCACTATGAATAATGAGTACATAGGTCTATTATTCACCTAAAATTGGGAAGATGGAGTGAAGAAGATAATCATTGTTGATGTACAACAACAATTCATCAATAATAGCGGTAACTTGGTTATAATGAATGTAGTTCTCAGTGATAGCAGACTGTCATGAATATTGTAGGCAGTGGTTGTTACACCATTTGGTTTGTGTAGGCTGTACAAAGAAGCTACAAATGTTATCAGCCACATAGGTCGTAGTTACTCACATGGGTCATAGTAGTGAGTTTTGATAAAACCCGTAGGCCGTTTGGGGCTAGAGTGAAGAGTTGCATGAGTTGTGGACCATGTAGACCGTAGTTGGCTACATATGTCGTAATTGTGAGCTCACTATAGGAAACAACAATTGTTGGTTTGCATGGGGATGTTAAGTACTTCAAATATAAAACTATGTACATTAAAAAGATGTCTACACAATTCTCATAGAGATCTAATGTTCAAGAAGAGAAGTTGATGGAGGCTAATCCCCTGCAAAGAGATTGTGAGCTCCACCAAGCCTGATGAGTCAAGTCAGATGAGCCAAGTCAACTAGCAAAAAGCCGACCAAGTCTAAAATATTACAAGAAAATGACTAAACTATCCAAATAAAAGTCATTCGTCCGAATACGAGTCAAGAGGGGGTCTAGGACGTCAATTACAAGAAATTCGACTTGATGAAATAATCTATCCTACAGTAGAGTTGATCCGATGAAAAATTCATTTCCACAAAGTATCTTCAACTATCCACGGATGTCAAAAGATTTCTTGCCTGAGAGTGAAGGTAACCAACTAGGTTAGGTTAGGCATTGGAGTCCTACCAACGAAGCTCAGTTGATTGAGCTAACTTACTCGAACAAAGCTAACTAAGCTTCTTTGGCTAACCCAAAAGGTGACCGGATGATGAGTCATTGCTTATAAAATACCAAGTATATTTTGGTATAGACCCTCTGCCAATGAGGGTGAAAATATAATATCATTGTTATACCAAATCAGTTATAAATAGAGGTAGCACTTGAGGAAGCGGGTTACACAATTTTACTATTCATCGTAGAGATTATAGCTCTACTCTCTCTCCCTCTCTCTCTCTCTCTCTCTCTCCCTCTCTCTACATTTCTACCATCATCTCACGCTCTATTTCTTGGGTGGGATTCACAGACAAATTTGGATTCAACAAACTGACTTTTGGAATCTTTAACAACTTGTACAACTGACATTCTCTTTTGCCTTGATGTAACAAACTTCAATTATCACAACTATTCCTTGCATCAGTCGCTTTATATAACAAATCCTTATAATAGACTGAGTGGATTGATTCTCTCTCTTCTACTTTTTGTTTTTATTCTCATGATCTAATTTTGTTGCTAATACTAATATCTGATAAATCTTTCAGAGAGAAGTTAAATTTTGTTTCGTTTTCAGCATTCTTGCTCTATTTCACTATTTATGACAAATACTGAGTCTATCATTGAAAGGAAAATTTTTTGTTTCAATTCAACTAGAAATTAGGATATTCTGACTGCTATTAATTGATTATTAACCACTACACTTATATATTCGCATGCACGCATTACCACTCCATCAATTGTGTCGTTTTCATCTTCCCAAAATCTTCGTTGTTGTCTCCTTCCTCTGCCTGAAACCCTCCTTGTTTATGCCTTCTTGAAACAACATTACTCTTAGCTACGAAGAGAGAGGAGTGTAAGCTATGAGTGGATTCTCTAATATGAGGAGAATCTTTTAGACCTACGATATCTCAATGTTGAGAGAAACTATTATGTATGTCGTTCGGACGTGTGGAAGACTGTGTAGATTGCACTATGACATGCATTCGACTGCGTGATGCGATCCACAATGTCCTGCGCAGGACCTAATATTTTTTGGAATGTTTAGGAGGGAGAAGAGTTGAGGAAGTTCAGATGGGACCTCGTTAGAAAAGTACAAGAAGACTACATACTTGAAAAAACAAATAATAATAACAAAGAAATAATGCTATTAAAATTAAAGTTAAACTTAACACAATGATATAAGTTAAAAAAAAAAAAAGAATTGCATACATTTCTCCCAAAGATAAAAGTTAGGTGTCAGATATGTAAGTAAAGAATTTGGTAGAATGTATGTAAAAGCCCCGTAAAAATAGGGCAGCTGAGAAAAATGAGTGATTTCTTCTTCACGGACGGAATACTACATTCTACAGTCCAATAAAAAAATTTTAAATAAAAACTTAATGTGGGTGGCGGCAATGACTACTGCCGCCACTCCTAATGAACTCTGTGAAGTGTGTCACAGATGGTTTAGAAAGAAAGAAGATAAAATATAAATATTAGTTACAAAAAATATTGGTATTAACTTCAAACTTATTCTAACTTTAAAGATAACTTACGAGTTTTCCTTCGACACAATATAGACCCTGCCAGAGGTGTCATGCATCTGAGATGTCATCCAACCCATTCATGGATATATTCGCTCCACATTTTGTCTCTAAGCTTAAAATCACCCATCCACCTAAGCATTCTCTTCTCAACAACTCTTTCATAGATATATTCATTTTTTTTATTATTTTATCTCTAAGCGTAAAGCGACTCATTCACATAATTTCTATGCATTACATAGCTAAGAGCTAATTTTTTAGTTTTCACATTATATTACTTAATTCCTATAGATTACATATCTAACACCTAAACTTTACACTAGACCCTAAAACCACAAAATTCATGTGCATTACATAGCTAACCCTATTTTTACATAAACATCACCTAACTTCTACGCATTACATATAGATCTAACATCAAAATCTCAATTTTGACATATAGAAGAAAACAAAGATCTTCAAATCTAAAGAAAGGAGGATTCAACCAAGAAACAAAAATATATGTTGATGGCGTTGAGGAGGATATCTAGCCTGTGTCGTGAACTCGTTAGTGGAAGATGATCAGAGACACCGGACCGAGCGATCAAGAGGGTGGAGTGTCGGTGGGGTCAAAAACTAGAGTAAGGAAATAAAATTCGCAAATGGGAGTTATGTCTTGCACGGTTGGTTTATTAGAGCATTAATGTCGGACTTAATGTCTGTCAATGCCAACGTTATTCGTCCTTTCTGATGCTAAGGTCGACGCTACTTACAGTGGTTCATTTTCTTCAATAGCAGATGAAAATTGACGAAAAATGGACGAAAATTCAACGCTATTTTTGTGTCAAATTAAAATATGATGTCAATACAGAATGTTGAATCACATGTTTCTTGTAGCTAGCTCACTATTACGACATATGTAGCCAACTACGGTTTACATGGTTCACAACTCTTGCAACCCTCGACTCCATCCCCAAACTGCCTACGAAATTCATCAGAGCTCACCACCAGAACCTATGTGACTAACTACGGCCTACGTGAATGGCAGCTTCTATAACTTCTTTATGCAACATAGATAACCTACGAGTACGACAACCACTTTTTGCCGTATTTATGGCCCTAATCTTAGAGAGAGAGAGAGAGAGAGAGAGAGAGAGAGAGAGATGGGGCGAGGCTTGAGGATAGGATTTTTTTTTTTTGGCTCCATGGGTGAGATAGTAAATAATAATAGTAATATATTGTCATTATTATTACAATATTTTTATAATCATTATTTACACATTTTTTGTCCGAACATGACATTGTGGTAAAATTAATGTCCCCCTAAGGAACATCATCGTTTTGGACGCGATCGCGCAGTACGTTCGGACCACTTTTTCAGTAATCGGGCCCAAAACAATAGTTCGCGCATTTTTAGCCCGCCCGCAAAGCCGTGACAAAACAAACGCCCTCCCTAGGTGAAATCGGCATTCTGGACGCACTCGCGCGATTCGTTCGTCATTCGGGGTCACCTAGACAACATCGTCAACCATTGGGACAAAAATGAGTCAAATTTAATTTTTGTCAAAATTTTGGTTCACAATCAAGAGTTTCAAAATTTTATTTAAGTTTCGATTAATTATACAACAAATAAAGGCGTAGGTGATGTGAATTTCAATACTTAACGTGTCGATCATCCTAATCGTGATATTCGTGTACGAATGTGCGAAAGTCGTAATTGGCGTTCTTGAGGCTTCTAAACACTATGAAAACTCATCCTCGAATCCTCACAAGTTGGTCCTAACATTCCAAGTGCTGGAAGTTTATGATCAGCCACGTAGTTTTTCGAAGAGAGTTATGAGGTGGTTTGAATTTCTATATAGGTGGGTTCCATCTCTTGTCTTCTAGGATAGTCAAAAGGAAAGTTTTATGGCTGGATCTTAAGCACTAAGATGAAAGAAAGACCTCACAAAAAATGAGGTCAACACACCATATCATCATGGAAGTTTAATAATGTACTTTCTTTTATTTTTATTGTTTATAAAGTTCAAGGTGGGCAATCTTTGTAGTTTCTAAAATCTTATAAATAAAGTAAAACCTAATTGATTGTTTAATATTAAAAGTAAAAAAACTATAGAGCCTACTCCTCTATCTCTTTCTTGTTTTTCTCTTTATTCGAACTTCCCTTTATTTTCTACCCTGTGAGATCTCATTAGTTAATAATAGGTTTTATATACCAATACTAATAACTCTTAATCTAATAGAATGTGACCGGTCATCCTAAACTTTTAGAGTTGAATGGCTTACTATTTGCACTTCTAAGCTTCTTTATCCAACTATTTTTTAGATATTTTAAATTGAAATATATAAAAAAAAAATTGAAATCAAAGCAAGTTATTCTTGGGCTTATAAGGCTTTTGGTTGGAGAAAAGAAATAACTATAAAATGAATGTTCTTTCCCAGTAAAGAGAGCAATTAGTGGTACACTCAAATGCCAAGTTCAACCTAACAGAAAAATATTACATCGTCAATGTCATTCAAACACTCCATATTAAACATGGTCATGGGGGGTTATTTGCAAAGGAGATTCTTCAAGCTATGAGGAGGTGTTGGAGATAGCCTAAAAAAGATTACACAGTAGATCAAGGACTTCATATAGAGAACAAATATCAAAATAAAAGAGATTAGGGATAGTGTCTAAATCTTGTAGAAATAAAAGAGCCATCACTAAATGTAAGAAACTAATGCAGAAAAATATTCATACTTATTTTACTGTAGCCTTTTTATTTGTAAAAAGGAGTGGCAAGCAAGGATGGAGGGAGATGGCAATGACATCCAACCAATGTAGATGGAGATTGGATCTAAGAGCTGCTCATTTAAAGGTAATGAAAGATTGATGCTAGTAATAGCACAAAATAAAATAAAATTGAAAAAGAACTTGAGCTTCTAGCTAGGAAAAAAACAACCTAAGATAGAAGAATTTTCTTTTGCTTTGATTTTTAAAAATAACACTACATAACCAAGTAAAATTTTTATATTATTATACATGCACCACTTTATAAAATACATCATTTCTTGATAAAAAAAAGGAAAGATGCACTACTCAAGTCCCCAAAAAAAACCTTAAGTTATTGCTGCTAAAATAGAGCTTGAAAGCAAGGGAAAAAAACCTTAATTTTCTATCAATCACTTCATATCAATAAATTATTATTATTATTATTATTATTATTATTATTTTGTTGCTTTGAGCTGGATAGTATAGTGGTGCTCCTAAAAGAAACATAATTACAGTTCATAGAACCGTTTTTTATCTATGTTACTTCGTATTTGACAAATTCATACATCAAATAAAAAATTTTTAAAAACAATCATAGAGACATGCACTTTCATATGATCAAATTATATTTTTATCGAGAAAAAGTTGTGTATTTCCACCATCTAAATACAAAATTAGCAGGCACAGTAGGCTTATAACTTGACCAGTTGTAAGTAGGCAATAAAAAATTTTACTCAATTCTCCTCCTATTCACAATCCAAACTTCATTTTGATTATACCCAAACTATCCCCGATCTATAGAAACACAATCTATAATGACAACACAGACATAAGAAAACTTAATTGACAACAACAACAACCATAAAAAAGAATACTAAATAAATGGACTCCTTTAACTCACTATGGAGATACACATGAGTTCCCTTCCTCTTATTATGAGAGTGCATTTTCTCATTATTCATCCTCACTACTCGCAAATATTTCACTAATGCTCCATCCGCTAGAGCTTCCCTCATCCGGCTCAACGTCTATTTCAGTGTCTATTGGAGCTAGATTTGGTGTGATCTGATTATGATCACCATCAACTACTTCCTCATCAGGTTGATCATCGACATTCGTTTGTAGGTTCTCGGATTCAGTTAATCCAGTGTGTGATGCATCAACTTGCAACAATATGCTCGATATGTCATTCTCCTCCAACCGAACGTGCTCCACCTACAGCACATAATCAAAATTACATCCCTTTTTATCTATCTATATTGCATGGATAGGGAGAATGGAAAATTGATGTTTCAAAAGTTGTTGATTGTTAAGTGTGGAATTCAAATAATTACCTTGCAACCAAGGCTGCAGTAGCGATAGTTGTAATTAAGACCATTGCCACAAAAGGCACAAATATTCTTTCTTCTCGAAACTTTCAATTGAGGCCGCGGTCTCAAGAAAATGAATTCTTCTCTATATTGAATGTATATCTGGTAATGCAATTAAGTTTAAGTGTTAGATATGTAAATACATAAGAATTGAGTGGTATGTACGCAAATCTTCCTACTAATTAATATATTAAAATCTTATTCATATAAAAATTGTTTAATTAAACTCTTATATTTATAAGACAAAAATGAATTAAGAAAAAAAAAAAGAAAAAAGAAATTGATGGGCACATTCATTACCCGGATTAGGGAGCAGTTAATGAGCTCTTTGAGATCGTCGAATTTGAACGAGTGACGGCCATAGTGACGTCTAACCTGAGTTTAATGTGAGAAGAAAAATAGTATGAGCACTTAAAATTGTCTCACATATTCTAATACGAATATCGTTTAGCATTGATATATAACTTATTTAATAAGTTTAAGGTACAATTACACTAATACCTATCATTAATTATAATGATTCATCATATTGCGATTCAAGAATTTGTCATTGTAATGTAAGGGCTTACTAAATGTGAACTATCTCAGCAGGGATGGTCGGTTACACTATTACAATTGGAGATGGCTGACAAGGTTCAACATGCAGAAGACGAAGAATGTTAGTGTCGGTCACCTTGGAGGTGTTATGTGGTCAATGTTGATCAAATATGACTTTGAACATTACAAATGATAACTTATGATGATATGCAATTCAAGATAGTAACTTTGAATTAGAAAAAAACTCAATTTGTTCATTTTTTATAAGTAAAGCATATCAAAGATCCTTAGCTCATCAATAAAATACACAATACAGAAAAATGGAAAAAAATGGCATGGAAAAGTGATAAAGGAACATATAAACCAGAATAATGCGGTGGGATCGATGCCTGGGCACACATTTACGGCAGATGCTCATGCAACAATGGATGCAAAATCTATTCTTCATCTTGGTCTCGTGCGTCCCNCTATTATATATGTTTATGTCTAAGTTTAAATTGTAACACCTTATCTGACAATGAGGTTAGTGCATTCTTTTGTATATATTTGATCCAGGTTCGAATCTCACACTTTACATCTATTTTTCTTAATTCAAATTTAACGAGCCAATTTCGAGCCAAACCCGAGTCGAACACGAACACGAATATTTTAATCGAGTTGAACACGAACACGTTGTTCACGAGCCGCTTTCAAACACAAGCTATTTTGAACGAGCCGAACACAAGCCAAGTCTGAACTCGCTCAAGCTCGGCTCGTTTACAACCCTAATGGTCGGTGACACTATTAGAATTGAATATGGCTGGCAAGCTTCAACATGCAGAGGACGAAGAAGGTTGGAGTCGGTCACCAAAGTTTGGGACATTAGGCATCAATGTTGGTCAACATGGAGGTGTTATGTGGTCAATGTCGATCAAATGTGACTTTGAACATTACAAATGATAACTTATGATGATATGCAATTCAAGATAGTAATTTTGAATTAGAAAAAAACTCAATTTGTTCGTTTTTTATAAGTAAAGCATATCAAAGATCCTTAGCTCATCAATAAAATACACAATACAGAAAAATGGAAAAAAATGACATGGAAAAGTGATAAAGGAACATATAAACCAGAATGATGTGGTGGGATCGATGCCCGGACACACATTTACGGCAGATGCTCATGCAACAATGGATGCAAAATCTATTCTTCATCTTGGTCTCGTGCGTCCCGCAAATAACAAAAAAAGTTTCCTCCATAAGTCCACGTAGCCACCTTGCCATCTCTCTCTCTCTCTCTCTCTCTCTCTCTCTACCTCTCACAACAGTTTACATCTCTTTCTATCTCTAATAATCTTTCTTTTTCTAATTGTTTTCAATCGCATATGATTGGAGGGTAGAAGGAAGGTGGAAGCAGCGAAGAGTTCAGAACTTATGATCCTTTTGCTGCTATTTATGGGGAAGGACATACAAGAATGTGAAAGTGAGCCTCTTGTCTTATTCACATTTTAATGATATTCCAATAACAACAATTGATAAATTGGATAAAATTTAATTAAAATTAAATTAGAAGGATTTGCTTATATTCTATACCATTAGTATGTATTTACAAATCTAATGCCTCAATTTTAATATTGTTTCAAACCCAACAATTATTTGAATTTACATATCTAACATCTAAATTTTAATACTCGCTCGTATATCATTTAGTTCTTTATCATCACATAAAATTATGCTATTACTATATTTTTTGAAAACTATTTTTTTTTTCATGTATATATTTTAATGTAATTTTGATAGTAAAAAGTAATATAAATATGTAAGCTACTATGGGTTGTTGGTTGAGCGCTTAGTCTTTCGACCAAGAGATATTTGATTCAAAGTCTTGCTTATGCAATTTGCATGTGTTTTCAATTAAACTCGCTCGTAGGCCGTTTGGGGCTGGACTAGAGATTTGCACGAGTTGTGCACCACGTAGACCGTTTGTCGGTACTAAAAAGTTGGGTGTTGAGAAGTTTTCGGTTGCTAGGAAAGATATCCCAACACTCGGTTTAATTTAATATATATTTGGGATAAATTGTATTTTTTTAATTTTTAAAATACGAGACCAGATCAATCTCATATCATCAGTAGTTTAAATAAACGAGCTGAATACTGCAAGTAATACATCCATCCCGAAGGATAAACACCATACTTGCTGGTAAGACTCGATTAAATAATCTAAAGATTGTATGACATTCGTTTAAGTCTGCAAAACCATTTTTATGTTGACCGAAAAATTCCTCTATTTAATATGAAGAATTAAATAGGGTTTATATTAAGCTGGGTTCTTGAAAAGTTTTCTATAAAGACAAGCCCTTATAGTAAATTACATCATAGATAACTTAAGTCACCTAAGAAAACTCTTGATAAAAATCAGAGAATATTATCTTCAAGGAGTTCAAAAAAATAGGGTTTTTCAACAAGATCAGACAAAGAGGTGTGATGGGGGAATGACTCAAACTTGAAACATTTTATTTTGGAATCCAAAGGAAGAAGAGTTCGGAGATGTCACAGATCTTGAGGAGAATCTCAGTGACTTTCCGAACAATCCCACAGTTTGGCTTCTGTTTTTTTTTTTTGAAAATAGAACTATGGAAGATTTCATTCTGCCAATTTTATTAATTAGGGCTTATATTCATGTGAAACGAACACATAAATAGCCTTAAAGATGTGAGGATTTATGTCGTGACAAACGACAACCTCGGAATCCTAAGTCGAGTTAGGGCTTATGTTGTATAGCAGAACCATACAAATGTCTAAGGATAAGTTGAGGATTTATGTTGTATAAACAAACAACCTCGAAGTCCTATGTATTGTTTAATTCTAAGGAATTGTTTAGATGATGTAGACATGTTTTGTTGTTGAAGATGGTCGTGCTGCCCACAATGCTAGCTTCAAGCTCTTTGTCGTAGCAAGTTTAAGTTTTCTAATGTGTCAAGTTCTGATGTCAAATCAAACGTCCCCTAAGGTTATGGTTATTTAAATATTATATGGGGATATTAAAGTTGATTAGAGCGGCGCCGGTTAGGATCCTATGGTTCCCTTGTGTCAGCATCACTATTTTCTTTCAGATTGACTTAGTCCAAATGAATTTACTAAACTCAAATTAATGAGTTCCATACTTTCATTTAGACCGTCGGAAATCTCATTAAAAACCGTAGGTTACCTCTTTCAAGAAATTCCCGATCATCCCAAAGAAACGTTTTAATTTACTTGCAATTTTTTTTTTTATTTTGTTTGTGATTAAATTTTGAGTTGTCCTATATTTTGAAAGTTGTGGCTACGAATTTTATCTTGTTTTGATTTTAGTTTTGGTTTTAGCATGGTGGCTATCCTAAAGGTTTTGGTTTTGACATGCAGGGTGACATTATTATTTATCATGGAAGTTTATAAACATGAAAAGTACAGTAAATAAAGTGTAAGAAATGAAGGTATTGTAAACTATAAAAGCATACTTGTCGAGTCTTCTCGTTCCTCCACCTGAGACTTTAATATCTTTTCCAATAAACATTTATAATTTACAGCAAAGTAAAGCTTATAGATAGGTTCGTCATAGGCCTACCGAATCTTATGTCATAACTTGGTGGGTACTAGTATTTAAGTGTATAGATGATTTCTCAAGCAAGGCATAACAGGTTTAATCGTCCTTCAAGGTATCCAAAATAGTATGAGAAAAGTTCGGGGACCGGGTCCCGAACATCTCACAATCTCTTGGAAAGTCTTGAGCTCGTTCAAACTTATTATGTTGCTTAATAAATCATCCTTATCATTCCCTTATGGTCAATGAACTGATGTTCTGGCCAATCCTGAGGATGGAGTAATTATCACATGATGCTTCACTTAGAAATTCTATAGGCAAAGACCCATAGGGGCAATTTGGCTTAATTAAGAAACTTAGCACTTTGATTTTAAAGATGGGCTTGCAGTGTTTCAAAAAGTTTCAAATTAATCCTAGTTTATTTTCCAAACCCCATTAGACAAAATTTTGATTAAGCCTAACTCACTACTAAGCCCTTACAAAAAACTTAATGGGTAGATTTGTAGTTTTAAGAAAAGGAATTTAAATGTTTATGTTCTTAATCATTATCATAAATCATACACCATTAATTGGGCTTTAAAATCAGTGAGTCGTGATCTTCCAAAATCAAACCCTCACCTTGATATCTTCTTATTTAGATATTCTTCCAAATTTCATTAATTTTAAGAAATTACAAGTTTATCCTTTATAAGATCAAATGAGATTGGTTACTACCATTTACCATTTCATAATTCAATTATCAAAACATATCAATTAATATTATTTGCTGCCCATTTAGCCCTTTGGTTAAGCCTAAATATTAATTAAGCCTTAAATTCCCTTTTTGCCCCTAAGGCCTTACTACCCTATAAATCATTAAATTAAACTCAAATGACTTGAAAATTTTATGCTACCTCACTCACAAATTAAATAAAATATCAGAGGAGAAAATGGGATTTTTTTTAATTTATTTAATTTTATAATTATTTTTAATGCAAAAAAAAAAATTTTCAATGAAAATTTAATAACTCAATCAAAACAAAATTTCTATTCTTAAGAAAATTATTCAAGGTTTACTTAGGTGAGAGGCCCACTTGGACAAATTTTTATGATTTTTAGAGATTTAATTTGTTTTTAGAATTATTTTTTTGTTTTGATAATTAAATATAAAATTTTATTTAAGTGGAAAATTAAGTTTTATATCTTTAATAAATTTCTATGAGTCCAGGGAATCCAAAGAAACAAATTTCATATTTTTATGACTTATATTTTAATTCTTGGAATTATTTTAGTAAAAAAAATAGAGAAAATTCATTTTTAAGCCTTTAAAATTAGTATATTGACTTATAAAACTAAGAAAATTATTTTGATTGATCCCAAGTGATCAGGAAGCCAAATATGACATTTTAGTGTATTATTACAATTTTGCAATTTTATGATTTTTAATTAATTTTTTAATTATTTGAATGCTCAAAAATAGCTCAAAAATGAAATCTTTATTTTAATTCTAATTTTATTTTTTTTAGGTTCATCTGGTCATAAGAAACTGCCAACACCAATATGGTGATTTTTAAAATTGTATTTTAATTATTTTAATTCAAACATGTAAATCACGGGTTGGATTCACCATGACGTGCTCCCGACAGCGTGATCCGATCCTTCACGGGACCTAATATTTTGGAGAATGTTGAGGAGTGAGAGGAGGTGAGGAAGTTGGGATGGGGTCGTTAGAATGGTACAGTAGTACCGTATATATTTTCTTAAAATTTCATAGATTAGTCTATTATTTCTATAACATTTCATTAAAAATATATGAAGTAGAACTTTTACTAAAGTTAAATTATAAACAAATAAACTAAATTAACAAAGTTATTAAAAAAATTATTATGGATAATAGTAAGATTACAATAAAGATGATATAATAAATTAATTTTAATAAAATATATACATAAACACATAAAAATAATTGGTAAAACAAATAGGTTTCTTAATTAAATGCAATTAAAAATAACACATGAGAAAATGATGCTTATTAATTAGAATTAAAATTAACACAATGATCTAAGTTCAAGAAAAAGGAAGATTTACATACGTACGCCACTAAAAATATATCTTCATAAAAACATAAATATAATAAATAAAATAAATTTGTACTTAATTAAAATGCAAATAAAAAATAATTCTAATAAATTAAATTAAACTTAACACAGCGATGTAAGTTTAGATGAGAACTTATTTAATTATTTATTTAATAAAAATATATTTTAAATTTATATCAATATGTATATAAATTTAATTTACACTTTTATTATTTTTAAATTCAATGAACTTGTCTGTTAACGTTTATTAATATTATTTGATTCCAAGAAAAAAAATTTAAAAACTTATATATTATTTTCTTATCATAGTATGAATAAGTTAAATGTTAATTTAAAATTTGTTCAATTATTTATTTATTTTAATTTGTAAATTTAATCATTAATAATTTTATACAAAAAATCAAACACTCATTTGAATTTTTAGTTTGTTTGCCAGATTTATATAAGAAAATTAAATAAAAATTGAATTTTTAGTTATATATAAGAAATCATGTTCTCATTAAAAATTTTAGCTTGCTCGATTAATAGAAAAAATGAAATATTTAATAAGAGTATTTACATGCGTGCATAGCATTTTTTTTTTTTTAATTAGAAAGCGTTATGTTAGTTAGTAATCTTAAAAATTCCAAATTGGCATGTGAGGTGAGCTACCAAATAAAAATCTCTCAAATAAAGCAAAATTCCAATGAAATTTATCCCAAAAAGCAACCCACCATGATCAAAATTGTGACATCACGCTCAACGATTGAAGATAAAATAATTTATTTATTGAGCGAAGATAAAAATGGGATACTGTTGTTGCTGATTGAAGTAACCTCAAACTAATTAGGAACCACAAAAGAAAATGAAACTCATTAATGGAGGAAAAAAATAAAATGAGGTACAATTGGTGTTGGTTGAAGTAACACCAAACTAATTTTGAACCACAGAAGAAAATAACTCTTATGAATTAGGAAGATGCGTCGCCCAAATAAGGCCATGTGTAACATTTGTTAGTTCCACAAAGAACATGCAAAAGAAAAAAAAAAAAAGGGAATTGTTATAATTTTTTTTTTTTTTTTTAATTAGAAAGCATTATGTTANATAATTTTTTTTTTTTTTTGTAATTAGAAAGCATTATGTTAGTTAGTAATCTCAAATATAAACTATTAGATGGTATCCTAAGCACATGATTACAAGCTATCTAAACTTAAAATACAAGTTTGAAAAAATATCCCTAAAAAAAGAATTATTAGGGAGGAACATGTGTCCCCAATAGCCTCTAATAGAGTCGTTCATCCCATACACGAATACAAAATAAGTAAGAAACTGTATGCCATATGGTGTCCAAAGATAGAGGTGTGTTTGCTAGGAACCAAGAGGACTTAACAAAGAATGCTTGTTTAGGATCCGACGGTAATTAGTCCAAGCATGAAGAAACATCTGCTTATATCGAAGGAATGCATGTTGCAACCACAAGAACTAAGAAACTCAACACAATGAATTATCTTAACTCAAAACGACAACTCCCCCTAACTAGTGGGAGACATGCTCAGATTACATAAATCACACACTACTAAATATTACCAAACGGATGCATCCCTCAATACATTGAAATTTCCTTTTGAAGAATCATAAAGTTATTTGTCCTCCCTCCAGTCACTCACCAAGGGAGCTATCGTCACGTCGGCCGCCAAACATATGGTTGGTAGTTCTGAAAATATAATTTAAATTAATATATATATA